>JAVJIF010022086.1:0-68553 GCA_038442645.1 Agave tequilana | reverse complement strand
CTCAAGTTCCAAAGGGAAATATTAATACTTCCTTACTTCCTCACTTCCACCCCTAACCAAACAGCCCCAAAGAGAACTTCCGATAGAACCAAGGGAGTGTTGATATGTCTTTAATGAATAGAAATAAACCAAGTCATTTTTGTCAACTTTTTTTCCAAAATCAATTAGCCACTCTATGAAATCTCTTGCTACCCTAAGTCTTAAATTAGCCATCCTATGAAATCTCTAGTATCCTAAGTCTTAAATTAGCCACCGTATGAAGATAAATTTAGCCACCAAATGAAAGAGGCCTAATGGATGGTGACTGATGTTGACGGGTTCTGGCTTCTATATATAGGAGTGTTACGGTGGTGAATGAGAGGAAGCAAGGAAGTGAGAATGAGAGTTACAAAATATTGTATTATTCTTCCATTCTCTTGACATTTATCTTCCTTTTGTTAAGCCCTATTTGTAATTGGGTTTGTGGGTTTAGGTGAGTGAGATTAGAGTTGTAATCCCTTGTATTCTCTCCCGTTTTTTATTAGTGAATTCCTCTTATTGTCTTCTCCCGTGGACGTAGGTCACATTGACCGAACCACGTTAAATGCTGGTGTGTTGTCCTGTTTATTTCTATTAGCTTATTATTGCTATTTGTATCTCACTTTGTACATGCCATCTCTAATATTAGAAGTCCACTGCTACAACAAACTGATATCAGAGCTAGTGTTATTTTCTTGTGGGTTCGAGATGGCTTCGGCAAAGTATAAAATAGAGAAATTTGACGAGAGGAATAGCTTTAGTTTGTGAAGAGTCAAAATGCGGGCTCTCTTGGAGCAACAAGGCTTGTCGAAAGTCTTGTCCGGTAAGGACAAGTTGCCGGAATCCATATCCGAGGACGAAAAGGAAGAACTCGAGATAAAGGCGCATAGTGCCATACAACTTTGTCTGGCCGACAAAGTTTTGCGAGAGGTTACGATGAAGATACCGCCGGCGATTTGTAGCTCAAATTAGAGAGCTTGTATATGACAAAATCCCTGCCAACAGGCTCTACTTGAAACAGCGTCTCTTCACCCTTCGCATGAAGGAAGGTATGCCAATTAAAGACCACTTAGATGAGCTCAATAAATTTCTAATAGATTTGAAAAATATTGATGTTAGAATAGATGAAGAAGATCAAACTCTCATCTTATTATGCTCATTACCTCCTTTCTTTAAAAATTTTGTTAATAGTATGCTCTATGGTAGAGATACACTTTTTTTAGAAGATGTCAAATCAGCCTTACATTCAAAGGAGTTAAGACAGAAAGTGTTAGTTATAGGAAGTGAGGATCAAGCTGAAGTCTTGTTCGTCCGTGGTCGTACAAAGAAGGGTCGAGGAAAATCTAGATCTAAATCTAGGCTAAGAAAAAATGTTGTGTGTCACTATTGTAATAAGTTTGGATACTATAAAAAGATTGTTTTAAGCTCAAAGAAAAGAAAGATGTTAGGATAAAATCTCAAGATGAGAAATCTTCGGTTATTAGTATTGCAAAGAAGCCTCCACATCACATGAGGTTCTTTCAGTTACCGTCTTTGATGCCCGTTCACGAAATAAGTGGGTTCTTAATTCAGGTTGTTCTTATCACATATATCCCCACATGGACTGGTTTGTGACCTACCAGCAATTGATGATGGTAATGTCTTAATGGAAAATAATCATGCCCTGCAAGATAATTGGTATTGGGTCAATCAAGATTATGATGCATGACGGTATTGTTAAAACATTGAGTAATGTTCGCATGTGCCGGATTTGAAGAAAAATTTGATTTTTTGGATACCCTTGACTCCAACGGCTATAAGTTTTCAGCTAAAGGTGGAGTTTTGAGAATTAATAAAGGCTCTCTTATTGTGATGAAAGAAAAGAAGGTGAATACCCTTTATATCTTCAAGGTAGCACGGTGACAGCTGCTACCGCTGTGTCAATGTTAAAAGACCCAGACTTAGATACCACTCATTTGTGACATGTGGTTAGGGCATATGAGTGACAGAGTTGAGTGAGTAAGGTTTGCTTTGTGGCTAGAAACAGGAAAGCTTAACTTTTGTGAACATTGTGCTTTTTGCAAGCAACACAGAATTTCTTTGGTACAGGTGTTCATAGGACTAAAGACACCTTAGATTACATCCATGCAGATGTTTGGGGTCCCTTTCAGGTTCCATCGAAAGGTGGAGCTAGTTATCTTCTGACTTTAATTGATGATTATTCCAGAAAAGTTTAGGTGTATCTTCTCAAGCATAAGAGCGAGATGTGTTTGCTATTTTCAAGCAGTGGAAGGTTATGATCGAAAAGCAAATAGGAAAAGAAGGTGAAGCGCCTCAGGACCGATAATGGAATGGAGTTCTGTTCCACAGAGTTTGATCAATTCTGTAAAATTGAAGGAATTGTGCTGCATCATACAGTTCGGTACACACCAAAACAGATGGAGTTGCAGAAAGGATGAACATGACACTGTTGGAGAGAGCTCGGTGTATGCTCTCTAATGCTGGTTTGTCAAAATGCTTTTGGGCCGAGGCAGTAAATACAGCTTGCTATTTGGTAAATCGGTCTCCCTATACAGCCATTGATTTTAAAACTCTTGATGAGGTATGGTCTGGTGCCCCTGCAAATTACTCTCATTTACGAGTATTTGGTTGCCCTGCTTATTTTCATGTAAATGATGTAAGCTTGAACTTAGGGTAAAGAAAGTTATATTTCTTGGTTATGCTATTGGGTGAAGGGATACAGGTTATGATGTCCTGATCCTAAGTCACCTAAATTTATTATTGTATGGATGTTATTTTTGATGAAAATTACATGTTTCAACCGAGAAAGGAGTCAGTTGTTGATTCTAAAAGTTCAGGAGAAGAAGCAAGTAAGCAGGTGGAGCTTGAGAGCAAAGTTACAGAAGGAGTGCAGGAGAGCACACATGTTGAACCGGTTAATAATGCTCAAGGTTCAACTTCGGGTGATGACACACCACAAGAGCAACAGTATGGTATTGCCACTGGGAGAGCAAGAAGGCAGATCCGTCCACCTAAGCGCTAGGCTTATGCAGATACGTCACTTATGCTCTAAATGTGGCAGAATCATTGAGATTCCAGAACTTTCCACTACAAGGAGGCTATCAGTTCTGATGAAGCTGTAGAATGGACTGTTGCTATAACTAAAGAGATGAAATCTCTTCACAAGAACCAAACATGAAAGTTAGTGAAACCGCCAAGGGGACAAAAAATTATTGGCTGCAAATGAGCCTTCAAGAAAAAAGAAAAAATTCCTTGGTGCTGAGTCTGTAAGATACAAAGACACGCTTAGTAGCCAAAAGGCTACAATCAGATAGAGGGTGTCGACTTCAATGAAGTATTCTCTCCAGTTGTGAAGCACACCTCTATTCGCGTACTGCTAGCCATGGTTACTTGGTTCAATCTGGAGCTCGAGCAACTTGATGTTAAAACAACTTTTCTTCATGGCGAGCTTAAAGAGCAAATCTTTATGCATCAGCCAGAAGGATTCGTTATTGAAGGCAAAGAAGATCATGTGTGCAAGTTAAAGAAATCTCTTTATGGTTTGAAGCAGTCACCTAGGCAATGATATTTAAGATTTGATACTTTCATGATTGAGCATGGTTACTCTAAGAGTAAATATGATAGTTGTTTATCATCGAAAACTCAATGATGGTTTTTTGTATATTTACTTTTGTATGTTGATGACATATTGATTGCAGCTAAAAACATGTCTGAAGTTGATAAGTTGAAAACTCAACTCAAACAAGAGTTTGAGTTAAAAGATTTGGGAAGTAGCGAAGAAGATTTTGGAATGAAAATTCACAAGAATATACAAGAAGGAAAATTGTTCCTATCTCAGAAGAAATACATCGAGAAGGTGCTGGAGAGATTTGGCATGCTTGATGCCAAACCTCTGAAGACTCCACCTGCTGCTCGTAGTAGATTTATCTCCTCAAACTGATGAAGAGTAAAAGTACAAGTCTCATGTTTCCCTATGCTAGTGCAGTTGGAAACATTATGTATGCTATGGTGTGCACTCGATCGGACATTTTACATACAGTTAGTGTCGTAAGTCGATATATAGACAGACCAGAAAAGGCCATTGGCAGACAGTGAAATGAATTTACGATATTTAAAAGGATCTACTAATATCGGTCTGTGTTTTGACAGGGAAACCAATTCTGATTGCAAAATTATGGATATTTGGATTTAGATTTTGCAGACGATTTGGATAGAACGAGATCTCTGACAGGCTATGCTTTCACTCTTTCAGATTGTGTCATTAGTTGGAAGGCGACTTTACAATCGATTGTCTACTACAGAGACAGAGTATATGGCAGTGAC
This sequence comes from Agave tequilana, assembly GCA_038442645.1. Lineage (NCBI taxonomy): Eukaryota > Viridiplantae > Streptophyta > Magnoliopsida > Asparagales > Asparagaceae > Agave > Agave tequilana. The sequence goes on along the minus strand of JAVJIF010022086.1, from coordinate 64,212 downwards.
AGAGACAGCGAAAGAAGCTATTTGGTTAAGAGGTTTGGTTGAAAATCTCGGCTTACACCAAGGAGCAACTGCGGTGTTTTGTGACAGCCAGAGTGTTATACATCTGACGAAGCACCAGATCATGAGAGAACCAAACACATTGATGCCAGGTATCATTTCATTCGAGAAATTAAAGTCATCAAAGTTAAGAAAATTGTTACTGCTAACAATTCAACAGATGATGATGACCCGTACTTTCACGCAAGTGAGCACTGTCTCGAATTGCTTGGTGTTCAAAATGGCAAAGGTTGAGCCCGTCGGGGCTAAAGAAGACAGCGAGGATCCAAAGGATACTTGATACAGTTCAAGTTAAGATGGAGAGATTTGCTATTCATTTAAGAAAAGATGGAGATTTGTAGATACGTCTTTAATGATAGAAACAAACCAAGCCATCTTTGTAGATTTTTTCTCAAAATCAATTAGCCACCCTATGAAATCTCTAGCTACCCTAAGTCTTAAATTAGCCACCCTATGAAGATAAATTCAGCCACCCAAATGAAAGAGGGCTGAGGGGGTTGGTGATTGATGTTGATGGGTTCTGGCTCCTATATATTGAGTGTTACGGGTGGTGAATGAGAAGAAGAAAGAAGTGAGAAAGAGAGAGTTACAAAACATTGTATTATTCTCTTCATTCTCTTGTCATTTATCTTTCTTTTGTTAAGCCCTTTTTGTAATCGGGTTTTATGCGTTTGGATGAGTGAGATTAGAGTTGTAATCTCTTGTATTCTCTTCCTTTTTTGATTAGTAGATTCTCTTGCTGTCCTCCTCCGTGGACATAAGTCACATTGACCGAACCACGTTAAATGCTGGTGTGTTGTCCACTTTGTTTCGATTAGCTTATTATTGCTATTTGTATCTCACTTTGTACTTACCATCTCTTATATTAGAAGCCACTGCTACAATAGGGAGTAAGCCTTATGGATGGAACGAAAAAATTCGGAGCTAAACACCTAAAAGTAATCAAATTTGACTTGGTAGCACGTTAATATCAAGCACAGATGGTGAAGTTCAGGAAGCAAAAGTCGAAACCTTGTCATAACTTTTTCATAGAAAAGAACCCCACTTTTTCAGAATAAAGAAGATGAGTTTGTTTCTCAAAACAATTCTCCTCTAAGACAGTGAAATTTGTGTTTGTTTCTCTAGAATTTCAAATTGTTACGATGTCATTCGAGCATGGCTAACATCAGATATGAAACATATATATTTCACTGCCTTTGAGTATAAAAATATTTCTGAAACATGTCAACATTGATTATTCAATTTGAATTTAGAGGAAGGCATTTGGGGTCTTGCTTTCCTCATGTTTTTCTTGCATGAAAATCTTGGAGTACTACTAATCTTTAAAGAAACAAGAGTGATACTAATAAACGAGAGTAAGATCTCGAGTTTTTCTTCCACCCAACAAAGAAAAACACACCATAAATATGCGAATGCACTAAGAGAATTCAATTACTATTACATTTTTCTCAGAATTCAATAAAGGGACACAAAACTTGATCAGAAGCACCAATCTGAAACCATGAGAATTATCCACCACAATCCCTGATATGCCTTTCGCCATCTCTGCCGAAAATTTCCTGTTGGATCACTGGGCTCTGTGCAGTTTCATTTTGTGCCATTATCTCTCACATCCTATCGTCTTTCAGAAGCCTGGCTACCCATCTCCAATCATAAGCATTCAAAGAAACATGGGCATACTGTTAAAAGGCACTAGATTTCTCGCCATATGGACTCTGCGCCTGTTTCATATGTTCAGGTGGTGAAGATGACAACATGTTCAACTAAGGCATTCATCACAAAGTTTCAAACCACCACAGAATTGAGAATCTTGTGAAAACTTCGTAATCATAATTTCACGGTGCAGTTCAAAATCGTAAGAAGGGCAATGATTCGACAAGGCTTTCATCTTGTGTCAGATTATACTTACTCAAAGCCAAGTTGAAATTTCTTCGCATCCAGAGGCACAAGAAAAAAATTCTGCCATAAGGCCACATCCGCGAATTCTAGCATTTCCTTTCTGAGGGGAAAAAAGGGTTATTTGCAGAAAGTCACTTTCGCAGCATATAGTGGCATGAGCTTTCGAAGGATACAGACAATGCAGGATCCTTTCAAGAGGACTACACATAATTGAGTTTCTCTTTGTTGCTCCGCACCCACCTCCAGCAAACAAAGGAATACAAGGAACAAAGATAGCTGGTGCACATAGGGGAGAAATCATTATGTTAGTAAAGCTAGAGATTATGGTTTCCAACGCCGAGGGCACTGTGTGATTCTTGATGATGTGTGAGTGACCAGAACTAGATTCATCTATAGGGCAAGCTAATGTGTGCATATATACTACATGCCCAAGTTTAGGAACAAACTAGATATGAAAGCCCTTTATATGGCATGAGAATATAGATATGTAGCATATATTGAGAGAGAGATGAGAATTTCTCTTCTTTATGAGCTCTTTTTCCACACAGTCAAGGTTGGTTTGTGAGCATCTTTCACTGGTGTGCATATCTACATGTTTCAGTCAGAAAAGATTGAGTGGACGACAACGGGCCTCCGCATCGCAAGCGAGCTATGAGAGTGAGTTTGACATTTTCTTTCACGTCGAAAGAGAAAAAAGGATAAAAGAATTGTTCTCTGAATTGAACATGTACATGATCTTTTCTGTACTGATATGCATGATTTCAGATATATGGCAAGTTTGATGCTAGTGGAGCAAACCCAATGTTGATGGGCACCAGCTTAATGCATAGATATATGTATATATATAACTCAAGTGGAAAAATTAGCTTTTCTTCACAAAAGAGAAATCCACATTGGTCTATATAAAATTAGGGTGAGGAGGAAAGTATCGCTTTCAAGGTACTATACAATAATTCACTGGTATGATGAGCCTCATCCATGTAATATATATGCTTCAAGTAAGCAGGCTCGATTCTGCGCATCACATACGAGCTAAATGAAAGTTTTATTTTTCTCCCTTTTTTCGCGTATCTTATTTTAGAAATAAGTGCACTTTGTATTTGCAACTTCTATTATCAGCATAGTTTTCGCCACCAAAACAAAAAGTGGAAAAAAAAAAAAAAAAAAAAACAAGAACAGGGTGAACTGGAAATGACTGCACTTTGTAATTCTGATAGTTATGTTGATGTTTCTATTCGATAATTTGGAGAAGAGAAAATTTTAGTTTATTATTCATAAATGGTTATACCAATATATATAGAAGTGGAGAATGAAATAAGAAAATATTCATGTCTAAATAAAATATATCACATGTCTATACACATGTCTGGATATAATGTATCACATGTATTACATGTTTATTAATACCCCTCAAACTCACGGTGTATCAAACATTGAGAGTTTGAAAATACGCTCGTCGATCTGCTCTCGTCGACGACGGGAATGGTGAAGTCATCGCTCGTCGATCGTCTCTCATCGACGGTGAAAATGGTGAAGCCGTTGCTGGAGAGATCTCAGAAGAGGAAGCCTCCGCACTGTAGGGTGAGGGCCAAAGCGGTTGTGGAGACAAGGGCCGAGGGTGATGCTGTAGTAAGATGCCGTCAAGGACGACAATAATGAAATATGAGAGATGGCCTAGCGTTAGATACACAGCTAAATGAGCACGGCCCAGCGCAGGCTCGTTGATAGTTGATAGCGTAGAACGACGATCAAGGATTTTGTAAGGCTCTGATACAATGATAATCTAGAGAAGATAAAATTTTAATATATTATTATAAATGATTATATCAAATATATATAGAAATGGAGAATGAAATAAGAAAAGTATATATGTATACATACAATGTATCACATGTCTATACACGTGTTTAGATATAATGTATCACATATCTGCTAACACTATGTATTTTTGGTTCACATAAACTTATTTCTAAGCTTAAGGAAGTGATACTGTCATTTACTTTTTCACATCATATGAATTACAAAAGAAAATGCGATTTTTTTTTGTTAGGAATTTACTAATTTAAAAGTTGAAATTGCTTTCTAAAATTTGATTTCAGACCTACTCATCACTTGCTACACAGACAGAAAGGTCACACTCCAAACGGCACTTTATCAGTTACACATATAATATTTGTAATTGATTAATCAAAAAAAAAAAATCCTTGTTTAAAAGATTTTTCTTCATGTGTGGGTGGGTTTTTGTTTGGGTTTTTTCCCCAGGGCCCGCCTAAAATATAAATCTAGGCTCATGATTTATGCAACAAACCAACCTCGAGCTGGCCCACACGTGTGGCTATCCGTGGTCATGATACCATCCACAAGGGTTTTGTCTCCGAGGCTCACCCGAGGTTCATCAGTAACTACTTGGGTGCCGTCAGCAGTGTCTTCTGCGCTAAAATTATGGAATCTATCAGTTATTTTGTACCTCCTGTCTTTAAAATTTAACCTCTTATTTTATTAAAATTAAATCTAAACCGGACCGACTTATTACTGAAAGCTCTAAGCCCACGGAAGCCCAACTCATGGTGACTGCTCGAGTCATATGTTTCACGGACATAAGCCATCATCCATTGCATACGAGGTCGGCTGTTAGTTTATTAGATATGATTCACGTATCATTTTCTCTTGAGTCTATTTATACATCGAGGAACATGGAGCTTTCTTTTTCATTTTTCTTTTTGAAGGGGAAGTTTTAGACAGGTTATACAAACTAATGCTCTTTCTACAAGGGTCGTGCTATAAGAAAGGTCAGTTAAGGCCCATTACAAAGATCAATACAGAAATTAAGGGCCGTCTAAAATTTTAACCGCGAGTCTGAGCCTATCGTTCTTCTGCTCTGATCAAAGCCCATTATCCTCTTGATGGGTCCTTGTTGCATCGTCAGTACTCCCCGTCAGTGAAACGTTCTACTGAGCTGCGCTGAATCAACTCAGGACCAAAGTGATCCCCCTCTCTCTCTTCTGACTGCCTCTGTCTTGATTTCCGACATATAATATGTGTGATTTTATGTAGATTTTCTGTTTTTCTTTTAGCTGAATGTTTTTTATAAATTAATTGTAAAAATCTGCGTGAGGCCCCCGACTATACGGATTTCAAACTTTTTCTCCCCCGCACGGCTAAAATCGGAAGGAGAAGAAAAGTGCCGTTTTGAGCACTGTTCATAGGGCTCAAAGGATTTTTCCTGATCTTTTTTCCTTTACGGAACAAACTAAAATTGTGAAATCTCCCTGCGAAGTCCGTCAAGATCAAATTTCAATTTGACTTTTCCAACAAATAAACAAACCCCTAAATCAAGTTACATATTACACAATCAATTTGCAGTCTTTTCTTAAAACTTACTCCTTTTCCCCCATGATGATAGGATAGGATTCTTTAATTGGATCAAACAATGAAGACACCAATGTCACCAAATTCCACCAACCAAAACATATGCACATAGTAATCCTATAGGAACCGTTGGCATGAGAGAGAGAGAGAGAGAGAGAGAGAGAGAGAGAGAGAGAGAGAGAGACCACCTCGCACGGATCCATGACATCGGTCCGGATCCAGCAACATCCACGATCACATCAACGGCAACCTCAAATGTGTTGGCCCAAAAACCCATCACTCTAGTTTTGATGATAATTAACTCATATAGTTATTATAATACTAATGATCTTGTGTTTAATTTCTTTGGAGGGGCGTGCGAAGGGAAATGCCAATGCCGGAGGTGATGGAATGGTTATCGGCTGGTCGATGGGATGCTGGTGATGAAATGGTCTACACTGATGACACGTTTCGGATTGGGGCTGCAGAGAGCGCGATGCATGTGGAACTCCGTTTGTATGCGGGTGGATTTTCTTTTTCTTTTCTTTTGCTTTTGTAAGATGCAAATTATCCTTATTATTTGAGAGTGTCTCGTTAAACATTTTTTAATGAAATACCGGGGGCTTGCCTCACAGTTTTTACTTCAAAAAAAAAAACACTTTAACAGTAACCAATACATTACACCAAATCTAGTGGCCTTAAACAGGTAATGTGGAAAGAATTAGGTGAGTGAGGAAGATGCAGTTGGCAATGGAGCCATTTTCAGCATTCTATAGATCGAGGCTGACAAAAGCTCTCGATTGTAGTCTGCTAACACATACTGAGAAGACGATGTGAAGTGGTTAACAAAAGGTGCAGGTGCTCTTTGTTGCCATAGGATACATGTTATAGAAGGAAATCTATGAGAAGATGTAGCTGAAGCATGTGACATAAGTCTGAAAATGTTATTGCCAGTGAACAAATCAAATTGGGGGAAATTTTAATGACTTATTTCAGCCGAATAGGCTTTTATCAAAACCGACCGAAGGGAAGTTTTCTCACGTGACTCCTATAGAAACTTTGTTCTCCGTCGTCTGTCCGTTTTTTGTGAGAGAGCGAGAGAGAGAGAGCGCAGCCGGCCACCACCATCTCCCCGGCCCCCTCTTTCTTCTTCCTCCTTCCAGCAAAGCCCAAGCTCTCCCCCCACCTTCTTCCTCCTCCTCCTCCCCTTCTCCTTCCTCTTCCACTCTCCTTCTCTGTCACTTTGTCGATTAGTTTTCACCGCGGATAAAGCGATATACTAGTTTGGAAAAAAATCTTTCTCTGACCACATCGGCCAATACATTATCGTTAGCAAACACCGCGACTCATCATTTTCCTAGACAACCTTGGCACCAATCTTTTACCTATGCTTTTTTCCCATAGAAGTTGATCTTACCTAATGTTCACCACTGCAGCTGCTTGCAGTCCGTTTGCGACGCAGACGCGACAAACTGAGCAGAAGAGCCAGAAAAGACAGTCAGCCTATCACATCGCCGCAGCCAGCGCAGTGCTTATAACTTGCTTGCACACAAAAGGAGAGAAAACAAACCCAAACAATATTACAAACATCAGCAGGCACCATGCTATTTGCTCAGTGCCTCTCAATTCTCTCCCCACTCACCTCTCTCTATCACTCTCTCTCTCTGGGACCCACCAACCACAAGTTGATGCCACGTTGCACCAACCCACTCACCCCAATTCTTGTGTCATTCCCTATAGTTATACTCTTTAGTATATTCAAGGAGATCCCAAGTGGGTAAGCCTCCTCAAAGAAAATAACCACACTTGAGTCCATGAATCAATTAATGACCTCATAATTAAGCCTTTGGGTGAGGGAAAGGAGGGCCCCCATCGCACTATAAATATGGCTCTATGGTTCTCACTCTCCCCTCAGGATAACACAAGCACATTGCACCTTAGTGGTGAAGTTCTCTCCTCTACTGGTTTTATTATTTGCAAGTGAGGTATCAACTTTCATCTTCTCATAATGGAGGGCAGAAGATGTGGTGAGCTCCTTAGGAAGTGCAAGCCCTACATTGCCATGATCTCGCTCCAATTCGGCTATGCCGGTATGAATATCGTCACCAAAGTCTCCCTCAACCACGGCATGAGTCACTATGTGCTTGTGGTGTATCGCCACGCTTTCGCCACCCTCTCCATCGCTCCCTTTGCCATCGTCCTAGAGCGGTAGATCTCCTATGCCGAATCACCACCTTTCTTGTCAGTAAAATTTGTTATATTTCCATTGCATTTTGATTGAAGTACTTTTTGGTGGTGATATAGGAAAGTCCGGCCTAAGATCACGTTTCCTATCTTCATGCAAATTTTCGTTTTGGCTCTCCTTGGGTGAGTATGCAGTATTTATCTCATATACTGTATAACATATCATGAAATGTTGTAGCCATTTGGTATTAATCTCTATCTAGATGGCATATATTGACCCTGATTATTACGTTGCAGCCCGGTCATAGACCAAAACTTTTACTACATGGGCTTGAAATTCACCTCCCCAACCTTCGCTTGCGCTATGAGCAACATCCTTCCAGCCATGACCTTTGTCATGGCAGTAATTTGCCGGTAAGTTGGAGTTCATGCACCAAAATCTTATCTACATGTGCCACTGAAAATGCTCTTCCATCAAGCGCTGCGATAATTAACAAGGCAACCATTTCCTTTCCTGATATTAGAATGGAGAGGTTGGATGTAAAGAAGGTGAGATGCCAGGCAAAGATCGTGGGCACCGTGGTGACAGTCGCTGGAGCCATGTTGATGACTCTCTACAAAGGACCGATCCTTGAGATGGTTTGGACGAGGCATGTCCATCCTCACCAATCCAATGCACCTGCCACTGTTGAACCCAGCGATAAGGACTGGTTCCTCGGTTCACTTTTCTTTTATCATCTTGGCAACTCTGGCTTGGGCATCTCTCTTTGTGCTACAAGTAAGAAGAGTTGCACAATAAGATGTTTGGTTTCTCTATTTCTCTGTAGAGAGACAAGTTCATAACAACTGACTGATTTGGTTCGTGCTTATAACAGGCAGTGACATTGAAGAAGTATTCTGCTCATCTCTCTCTCACAACATTGATATGCTTTGTGGGCACACTGCAAGCAATTGTCGTTACCCTCGTCATGGAGCACGAGCCTTCTGCATGGGCAATTGGCTGGGACATGAACTTCCTTGCTGCAGCCTATGCGGTCAGCACTCTCTCTCTCTCTCTCTCTCTCACCCAAGACTTCTCCCGTAAAAATGGAGAAAATCAATACTTCCACACACATCAAAGATGTCTCCTACAAAATAAACCCAAATTGGCTATGGAAAAAGCACTATAAAATGTTTGACAAAGTTTTACGATTGACTGTCAATGTGATGTCAAATTCTCTAAAATTGTATCTAACTAAAAGAATATATTCTCTAAATCTCAATTGAAAAGATTCCTTTGGAATGTTTTTGCAGGGGATTGTGACATCAAGCATTGCATACTATGTCCAAGGTCTAGTCATGCAAGAGAGAGGGCCAGTCTTCGCCTCAGCTTTCAGTCCATTGATGATGATCATGGTGGCCATCATGGGTTCTTTCATCCTTGCTGAAAAGATTTATCTTGGAGGGTGATTACTTATACGACCCTAACCTTAGATATTTGAAAAGCCTACATATTAGTTGCTACTTTATGTCACTTCCCTTTTGCATGCCTAGCTCACTAATTAATCTTTTCTATGTTCTCTCTTTTTATGTGCAGTGTTCTTGGAGGAATCTTGATTGTTGCAGGCCTCTACTCAGTGCTATGGGGGAAGTACAAGGAGCACAAAGAGCTCAAAGAGAAAGAAGCCATGGCTTTTCCATTTGCTTTGAAAGGAAGTGAAGGAAATGTGCAGGCCATGGGGATTAGTGTGGAATTAGATGAGGTTGATGTAGAGAAGGCAAAAGCCGATGGTGGCCTTCTTCCAGATACAATCCCAGCTCCAGAAGCAGCAAAGGCCTAGAGCTCACTCTAGCTACTTATCTAAGAGGAAACACAAAAGAGGGGCGTAGGAAGAGACGAGGGAAATTGGTGACAAATTGAGTTGGGCACAAGGGCTAAGATGGAGGGGCTTTTTTGGCTTTCATCTTAGCAACCTCTTCTTTACTTTTTCTTTCTCTTCTCTTTTCTTTTTTATTTACTTCTTGATCTTTGAGGTGTAACGAGCTTTATAAGTAACTAACTAAGGTATGAAATCATTTGAAATGAGAATAAAGGAAGTTCGATAACATTGAGTTTATCTCCTTATTGAAATCTACTGATTTCAGTGCAATAACTTGTACATCTAGTTCCCATTTCCTACTTATGGGACAGTCATTTTTATATCTCTGCCCCCTAACCTAACTTTATATTTGCATGAATATCTAACATCTATGGTAACTATCTTTGGTTCTCCATTGTATATGTGAGTCAAACATTAGTCATCTCCCAATATTCATATTAGAGCCCACCCTCTCATATGTTGCAAAATGGGTGCTGATACTGTTTGTCTTAGGCCTACACATGAGAATAGTCCTCGGCTGGGAACTAATTCGAGCTTCACCTACTAAGTCTTGTCCCTAATTGTTTATTTAACTTCATCACTCTTTTTGTCTCTCTGATGTAAGACTATACTCAGATATGAATGTGTTAATTAAGTTTTCTTTGATCCTCTTGAATTCTAGAATTTGTAGAAAAGCTAGCCCTCTAAGTTTGCAGGAAGGAACTGATAATAGAACTAGATGACTTCTTACTTAGTTTGTGAACTAATTAGCATAGAGTACAATCTTCTTCACAACTTGTATGCCTGTGACAGATGCTACTTTCTAAAGAATTAGACTTTTGCACTGTTAGAAGTATAATGATAGGGTGTATGATCAAAGTATAATTGTTATTGTGTTTGGTAACATGAAGTGGATTCGGGGCACCATCTCAAAAGACTAGTCTTCTAGGTGGCATAGCCCAAATCCTTATAAAACTAAATCCTAACAATCCCCCTCTCGAACAAAGAGTCTACATGTAAGCTCATCTTCATACTTGAAAAATCATCTTCACACCTGAAAGACATATGCTCAATCGAGATCGAGATCATCTTCACTGCGTTACAGTACACACCTTTGCCAATCTCGAGAGCTCAACTAGCTATATAGGGATTTTATTGCGCCTTTTTGCGTCCTGAGAATTGAACAGGTTTTGATCCCCTTTGCAAGCCGATCTTCCTCACTCCCCCCCATCTGAGAAGATCATGTAAGCCGATTTTCCTCACTCCCCCCATATGAGAAGATTATGTGCTCAATCGAGGTCACTTTCTTCACTGCGTTGTATGACAACACCTCTTACATTAAGTACTTGGAGCATGATTACCTCCCTTTATAAATCCAGCTTAATATGGGGCCAATTTGGAGGCGTGACTCTGATACTATTTGTAAGGACTCAGGCATCATCTCAAATGACTAGTCTTCTAAGCAGAGTAGCTTAAATTTTTATAAACCCAAGACTATCCCCATGTCCAGTCGATGTGGGACTATTTGTTCGACCCAAATCCCAACAAGTAGAAGTCACTCTACATAATCTGAAAGAATGTGTGCTCTCTCACAAGGAAACCTTACTCCATCACAGTGGGGGTTGTTTTTTTGAGAGAATGTTGGAGCTTGGCCCCATTTTATTAAAAGAATAAAGAATAAGATGTTACAAGAGAGAGGAAGAGGAGGAGGAGATACAAGGAGGTCAACATTACAACAAAACAATCTGAGGAAGCCAAAAACAACAGCTAAGGTGGTTTATGATACTTGTGGAGAAGAAAGTGAGCTTGCCAAAGAGACGCCAAGGATGAAGTCTGACCACCAAGCTCCGATGTGGAAGAGGATTTTACTTTAAAGATCCATTGATTCTCTCTTGTCATACAACCCAAGTAATTGCGGTGACGACACAATCCCACCGGTTAACTTCATTAGGTGGAATATGAGAAAGTCTCCAAACACTCCAAAGGGCAGCAATGAAATAGGTCCACGAGGATAATGCTACAGTGGGGGTTGTTAGGAAGACATCAACTTAATGGATTGACATCATTGCATAGGTTTGTTGATTATCACATGTGAGCTAATTAGAAACATTTTTTAAGTTTGATTCTTAAAAAAAAAAAAACAATAGATTTAAGCTTGCATGGAAATCACTATGGAACTGAAACCTTTCACTTGATTTTCGCAAGTCTGATTCCCCACGTATCTCTGTTTTCTAAGACTTCATTAAACCATGATTACAATTTTTTTAACAATCCCCTCCACTAATCTTGCAACCTTTTCAAGAGCTAATCTTTTGTGGCCCTTGTCATTTAAGCATTGAACCTAACACATAAAGTAAATAAAGAAGAAATCCACTTGAGGAACATTTTTAAGAAATTTTTTTTTGTAGATTTACTTTATAGCATTATTTGCTTTTAGTAAAGAAGTTGCTGTTTCATTCTGTCAATACAGTGTAAGCAGACAAATTCGCAAACTTTTCAAATCCTCACTAACATCACTTGTTGAACAAGCATTCTTTAGATTCAGACTTTTCTTTTAGAGAATAAACGGTGAAGTCTTTGAGCTCCCTCGCGTTTCATTAATAAGTTGTTAATGAAAACATCTCGATAAAATAGAAGGCATAAAATCTTCCTGAAACATAACAGATGCAATGCACATGCAAGTCCGAAAGAAGCAAAAACAAAAGTACAACAACACGGGCTGCCCAAGGACACGGGCTTCCCAGTACAAAATACAGGCAAGCTCCGACAGAAAATGTCAGGTTAATACCTATTACTCAAAAAGTGAAAGGACCACCCGTGAAAAGATCAGATCATGTCAGGATCGTCGTCTCTTCTACCGTCCGTATCCTCAGACTGGATGTCAGATGGATGGTCGGATCTGTGGGATTCAAACACCTTCAAACAACTTTAGATTCAGACTTAAATAAGCATAGGAATGAGATTCAAACACTTTATGTCAACAACAAAACCAAAGAAAAGTACACATATTGGATAGTAATTTTGTTTGATTGCTCATCCGATTATAAATGAGGCAGGCGAATTGTTGTTGAAGTGAGATGGAAAGATCAATAAGACTCTTTCAATATGGGTATGAGCATGCAAATGAAAATTTTCAACATCCACTCAGGTATACTCAGAGGTCATCTTTGAGGACATTTTCATACGAATGAAAAGAACAAGAGGGCTAATTCGAGAGTTTGATACAACTCTAATGCGTTTTACTCCAATGTTAAGTCCATCAACTTTGTAAGGAGAGATTTTACTTCTTCATTATGCCGTGTAGAACTCTGCGGCATGTTCATTAATTTCAGTGTTGTACTCGGGTTGGTCATAAGCTCCTAGGTTGAGGGAAGAAGAAAGGAACACGAGTGAACACAAAGAACCCTTTTTTTCGAAGAAAAGGAGAAGTATGGCCAATCTATTTCATTGAAGAGACTATCATGAGTAAAGAAGGACAGAAAAGGTGAAGGAATGCAAATAAAGAGAACTTCCAATAGAACCAAGGGAGTGTTCATATGTCTTTAATGAATAGAAACAAAGCAAGTCATTTTTGTCATCTTTTTTTTTCCAAAATCAATTAGTCACCCTATGAAATCTCTTGCTACCCTAAGTCTTAAATTAGCCACCCTATGAAATCTCTAGGTATCCTAAGTCTTAAATTAGCCACCGTATGAAGATAAATTTAGCCACCAAAATGAAAGAGGCCTGATAGGGTTGGTGACTGATGTTGACGGGTTCTGGCTTCTATATATAGGAGTGTTACGGTTGGTGAATGAGAGGAAACAAGGAAGTAAGAACTAGAGTTACAAAATATTGTATTATTCTCTCCATTCTCTTGACATTTATCTTCCTTTTGTTAAGCCCTATTTGTAATCGGGTTTTGTGGGTTTAGGTGAGTGAGATTAGAGTTGTAATCTCTTGTATTTTCTACCGCTTTTGATTAGTAAATTCCTCTTATTGTCTTCTCCCGTAGACGTAGGTCACATTGACCGAATCACGTTAAATACTGGTGTGTTGTCCTGTTTATTTCTATTAGCTTATTATTGCTATTTGTATCTCACTTTGTACTTGCCATCTCTTGTATTAGAAGTCCACTGCTACAACAAACTGGTATCAGAGCTAGTGTTATTTTCTTGTAGATTCGAGATGGCTTCGGCAAAGTACAAAGTAGAGAAATTCGACGGGAGGAATAGCTTTAGTTTGTGAAGAGTCAAAATGCGGGCTCTGTTGGAGCAACAAGGCTTGTCGAAAGTCTTGTCCGGTAAGGACAAGTTGCCAGAATCCATGTCCGATGACGAAAAGGAAGAACTTGAGATAAAGCACATAGTGCCATACAACTTTGTCTGGCCGACAAAGCTTTGCGAGAGGTTGCCGATGAAGATACCGTCGCCGGTTTGTGGCTCAAATTAGACAGCTTGTGTATGACAAAGTTCCTGACTAACAAGCTCTACTTGAAACAGCGCCTCTTCAACCTTCGCATGAAGGAAGGTATGCCAATTAAAGACCACTTAGATGAGCTCAATAAAATTCTCATGAATTTGAAAAATATTGATGTTAGAATAGATGAAGAAGATCAAACTCTCATCTTATGAAGCTCATTATCTCCTTTCTTAAAAATTTTAAATAGTATGCTCTATGGTAGAGATACACTTTCTTTAGAAGATGACAAATCAGCCATACATTCAAAGGAGTTAAGACAAAAAGTGTCAGTTGTAGGAAGTGAGGATCAAGCTGAAGTCTTGTTCATCCGTGGTCGTACAGAGAAGGGTCGAGGAAAATGTAGGTCTAAATCTAGGCTAAGAAAAAATGTTGTGTGTCACTATTGTCATAAGTTTGGACACTATGAAAAGATTATTTTAAGCTCAAAGAAAAAGAAAGATGTTAGGATAAAATCTCAAGATGAGAAATTTTCGGTTGTTAGTATTGCAAAAGAAACCTCCACTGTAGGATCACCTAGAGAGGGGGTGAATAGGTGATGGCTAATCTAATGGTCACTAAATGCCAAATAATGCGGAATTAAAAACTATTAAGACCAAATTAAACTTATTACATTAAACACCACGTATAACATAAGAGTGTAGCCGAATTCTCCGTGAAGGGCTCTGGACTAACTCCTCTAGATTCTCCTAGATAAGGGTTGAGGTGCCGCGTTGGCTCTCTTGGTTAAATACAAGTGTTAGCAAACAACCCAAGCATGTATATCAATTAAACACAATATGAATATCAAGCATGTAAGGATAAGCACAATAAAAACATGCAAGATATAAATAAAGAGACAAAGAGAGAGAGAGAGAGAGCAATCGCAAACACAAGGGATTTGTTTCGAGGTTCGAGCACACTTGCTCTACATCCCCGCCTTCGACACACGAAGGATTTCCACTATAATCGATCCCACCAGATCACTCGGTGCCGCAACACCTACAACGAGTTCCCATTAGAACTCCTTGGACTCTCTCTAGTCCGTACACACCGCAAGCCGACAAGCTCGCCGAGGCCGCACCTCAAACAACAAGTTCGCACCCGAACTCGAAACACCGCGGACACACACGTCCGCCTCCTCAAAGTACAAAGAACAAGTCTTTGGTGATCACAACACTTTGATCACCTAAAAACTATCTCACTACAACACTCCTATAAGATGAATAATCAATGAGTTGCTTAAGTGTTTGTGTGAGAAAACTAGGATGAAAATGGTGGGAAAAAACTCAAAGAATCACTTTTAACACTCTTGATAAACTCCCCTTTTGATTGGAAGTATTAGCTCTCAATTTTGTGAAGAAAAACCTCTTGTAAGGGTAGGAAAAACTGGCTCTAAAAGTCTCCAGAAATCTTGTTGAAAACAGCCCCCAAATGGCCCAATTTATAGGGCTCAAAAAACTAGCCGTTGGAGGTCTGTCAGGCCTGTCGGTCGACCGCCCGGTCGACCGGCCAACGGTCATATTTTAGACTGTTGTGCCATCGGCCGACCAGTTGGTCGACCGAGGCCAGGATACAGAGAGCAAGTCTTTCTGTCCGGTCGGCCGCCCGATCGACCAGGGCCTTTCCAGAGAGCAGAGCTCTCTGGACGGTCGACCGGCCTCCTGTCAGAACTGGCATGCACGTCTGTGCACGTCGGTCGACTGTGACGGTCGGCCGACTTCAAGCTGTGGTCGATCGTCCCGGTCGACCGGCTGAAGCCAGGAAACATAGTTAAGGGATTAAAAACTTGGTCTTTTTGGCTCACATAAAATCCCATAAAATTACAGAAAATCTACAAAAATAGTTTTACCAATATACTTTGATAAACAAACATGCTTGCCCAAAATCAAGGCATGTTACAAATAATTTGGACTATTTTTGTAATATGGAAAAATTGGCTCAAATGAAAACTGTATTTTTCCAAACTTGATTTTTCAAAACTTCACCAAATAGAAAAACAAGATATTTTAAATTCTTTTGAAGCATAGTGTGTATGGATATGATCCACTACACAAACATGGTGAAATATGTATGTTTTTGACATTAAGCTCTAAACATGGTTTTGGTTAAAACATAAAACTAGAATATCAAAAACCAAACTTGTATTTTCTAAAATAGAAAATCTTTTGTAAAAACAAAACTATCAAGAGTGTGTGTGTATATATGTACTTGAGCAATCCACCACTATTCTATCCTTTACATTTTATCTAAAAATAAAATCTTCTAAAAATAAATCTAGACACAAGTCTTCATCTTCTTGAAGTCTTCACTTGAAGCCTTCTCATCTTCTTGACTTGGTCCAAACACGATCCAATGGCTCTTGGATCAAACCGTGCTAGTTCCAAAACTTGACTTCAAATCCTTTGTTGAAGCTATGCACCTACTAAGATCTTGATCATAAATCTGTCACTAATTAAATACAAGATCATTAGTACTATAACTACATGAGTTAATCATCATCAAAACTAGAGTGATGGGCCTTCGGTCAATAATCTCCCCCTTTTTGATGATGACAAAACTCATGAAGTTATATATGCATGGATTAAAGTAAAGCTTCGAAGAAGCTCCCCCTTAACTCATGCATACCAAATAAACAAATAAATATGCAATGTATGCTCATAAACATGTATGCAAATCTAGGAGATAAACATGCTAATAAGCATAAAAACACATCAAATTCTTTTCTCCTATTTGCAAAACAAAACATATATGCATAAATAATCCTTTTTCACAAAACATGCATATAAATCCAAAATCTTTCTCCCCCTTTTTGTCAATCATCAACAAAAGGGTTAAAGTAAAAACAAAATCAACAAATTTTTCTCCCCCTTTTTGTCCGAAACAAGGAACCAATGAAGGGGTAAACATAAATCAATAAATAGAGGATTATATACGATATACATTCATGAAGAGGAAGACGTTAAGTTAGCTTCCCTACACATATGCATTACATGAAGAAAGGATGATAAGCCCTAATTCACATAACACATATTATGTAATGCATAAGAGGAGATGTGAAGCTCCCCCTACACACGTGTACCACATAAAGAAGAGTTGTCAAGCTCCTCAATATACAATACACTCAACATGAATCTATATGTAGAAGAGATGTTAAGCTCTCCTTGCATATAGGCAATACAAATCAAAAATTTTGAATTTTTTCTTATAAATAAAATTTTGAATTTTCTAAATAAAACAAATCTTGAGAATTTTTCTTAAAAATTTTATTTTCTTATCATAAATAACTTTGTACTTTAAACATATAAAACAATTTTAACTCAAGCACAAATAACTCATATATGTATGAAAAAATGAGTATACCAAATGAAATTGATACATACATATATAAGAAACCAAAATATGAGTATATACAAAAAAATAGAGTCAAATTGATACCAATTGAAACGATTCAATGATACCAATTGAAACAATAATAGGATCATGTGTATATCTCATAAGCATTGAAGAATAAATAACTAGTTAAATTATTTTTTTTGAAAAACTAGTTAAAGATCCTTTAAAAACATGAAACCAAATCATATGTATTTTATGAATCATATCAAATACACAAGAGATGACACTCAAAATCGATTAAGTTCATAAAAGTGTTCATGAATCAAAGTCATGACAAAACAAATGAAGTATGAGTATACAAGAATCATGTATATAGCATTTTCATGAAAATAGTCACTAAGGCTCAAAATGATCAAAACAAATTATTCATTTTATTTTATCAAACAAAACATGAAAATTTATTTTTCATTTTTAAAAACAAACTTCAAGGTATATGTATGATTTATCCAATCCTAACAATATGCATACATATCCCAAACATAAAAGAGTCTATTAAAGGTATTTGCATGAAGGCAAGAGACTCACGGGTATACATGTATATTTATTAGATTTGAATACACAATACATATACATGAAGTAAAACATGAAAATAGGCAAAACAAGTATAAATGAAAGAATCATCAAAACTAGCCTATATATGTGCATATAGTGGGTACAAATGAGCATGAAGTGCAAACATATATGAATCAATTTGTTCTCACTATTTGTACATGTATAAATATAAGTTTTGATAAAAATTACATTTAAACTAGTATTTACCACACGAAGCACAAAAACCTAAAACATGAACATGCTATATGATATTACACATGAATAAGCATGTAAATAAAATAAGAGTTTAAAAATAGTTACCAACTAAGGAACTATGTTCCAAAACTCCAAAACATGGTGGTTGTCCCGCCAAACCTCCTTGATAGCGGTGCATCAATTATATGTCCTTCAAGTCCATGCATCCACCACCAAGGCACCATTCCTCTCACGTCGTGTGAGAGCCCTCACCTACATCAAAAACACACGGTGGGGGTTTTGGTACCCATTTTTTCTTGGGTCCTCGGGGGTTAGCTTTGTAAGGCAACCAAACGTTTTTTTAGCAAAATTTAAATGATTAATCTTATCATAACAAAACTTTGCTAAATGGCATTTGCGGCCACAATGTGTACACTTGTACACCTTAGTATGCATATGAGTGTGAGTGTGGTCATGACGTGTAACATATGCATGATGAGAATGATGTGCATGAATATTTGGAACTTGTTTCTTTGAAAACAAGGTTTCCAACCTCTTGTGATTAAATGCACATGAGCTCAAAGTGGAGCTCAAACAATCCATTTTATTTTTCAAAAATTTAATCTCACTTTCATCAATGGTGGCATGTAAAGCATGATGAGATATAAAACTATTTTTCTTGTTCTTTTTAGAAACAATTTCTTTTTCTTTTTCAAACATTTTCTTTTTCAAAGACGTGTTTTCTTAAAAAACGACTTCTTTTGGTTTTCCACGAAAACAATTTTATTTTTCAAAGACATATTCCCTTTACATAAATCATTCAATTTAGACATTAAGGAAATATTCTCATTTTTCAAAACTTCATTTTCTTTTTCTATGCATGCAACCTTATTTTTAAATGAATCATTTTCTTTTTGTATGCAAACAAAATCCTTTTTCAAATTTTTATTGTCTTTCTTAAGCATGTCATATTTCTCAAGCAATAGTTGACAAAAGGATGTAAGCTCATCATATGACATGTTATCATCTTCTACTTCGGATTCGGTAGTTACCTCAAGGTAATTATCCCCTTGGACCATATAGCACTTGTTGAAGACGTCACTTCCAACATCCGAATCGCTCCCCGCATAGTATTGTTCATTTTCGCCAAGGGAGGTGAGGGTGTTCCAAGCTACAAAAGCTGAATCAATATTAGAAACCCTAGATAAATAATCATCATTTAGGGTAGACTTTAAAGCATGAAGGGCTTTTGCATTAGCCTCAATATTCTTGCTATCTTTAATATATGAATCTTTAATTGTAGCAAGATAGACATGAAAACCTAGGGCCTTAAGGTACAATGACATCTTCACCTTCCATATATGGATGTTAACAATGTCAAACATGGGTGGTGACATGAAGTCCATGGTGTGTGTACAAATAATGTGATTAGCCTAAAAAAAAGAGAATCTTTAACTCTAGGTTGTAAGACTCAAATTCAGAGCACTTGGCTCTGATACCAATTGTAGGATCACCTAGAGGGGGGTGAATAGGTGATGGCTAATCTAATGGTCACTAAATGCCAAATAATGCGGAATAAAAAACTATTAAGATCAAATTAAACTTATTACACTAAACACTACGTATAACACAAGAGTGTAGCCGAATTTCCCGTAAAGGGCTCTGGACTAACTCCTCTAGATTCCCCTAGATAAGGGTTGAGGTGCCGCATTGGCTTTCTTGGTTAAATACAAGTGTTAGCAAACAATCCATGCATGTATATCAATTAAGCACAGTATGAATATCAAGCATGTAAGGATAAGCACAATAAAAACATGCAAGATATAAACAAAGAGACAAAGAGAGAGAGAGCAATCGCAAGCACAAGGGATTTGTTTCGAGGTTCGAGCACACTTGCTCTATATCCCCGCCTTCGACACACGAAGGATTTCCACTATAATCGATCCCACCGGATCACTCGGTGCCGCAACACCTACAACGAGTTCCCACTAGAACTCCTTGGACTCTCTCTAGTCCGTACACACCGCAAGCCCACAAGCTCGCCGAGGCCGCACCTCAAACAACAAGTTCGCACCCGAACTCGAAACACTGCGGACATACACGTCCGCCTCCTCAAAGTACAAAGAACAAGTTTTTGGTGATCACAACACTTTGATCACCTAAAAACTATCTCACTACAACACTCCTATAAGATGAATAATCAATGTGTTGCTCAAGTGTTTTTTGAGAAAACTAGGATGGAAATGGTGGAGGAAAAACTCAAAGAATCACTTTTAACACTCTTGATAAACTCCCCTTTTGATTGAAAGTATTAGCTCTCAATTTTGTGGAGAAAAACCTCTTGTAAGGGTAGGAAAAACTGGCTCTAAAAGTCTCCAAAAATCTTGTTGAAAACAGCCCCCAAATGGCCCAATTTATAGGGCTTCAAAAACTAGCCGTTGGAGGTCTGTCAGGCCTATCGGTCGACCGCCCGGTCGACCGGCCAATGGTCATATTTCAGACCGTTGTGCCACCGGTCGACCGGTCGGTCGACCAAGGTCAGGATACAGAGAGCAAGTCTCTCTGTCCAGTCGGCCGCCCGGTCGACCGGAGCCTTTCCAGAGAGCAGAGCTCTCTGGACGGTCGACCGGGTCGGTCGACCGGCCTCCTGCCAGAACTGGCGTGCACGTCTATGCACGTTGGTCGACCGTGACGGTCGACCGACTTCAAGCTGCGGTCGACCGTCCCGGTCGACCGGCTGAAGCCAGGAAACATAGTTAAGGGATTAAAAACTTGGTCTTTTTGGCTCATAAAATCCCATAAAATCACAGAAAATCTACAAAAATAATTTTGCCAATATACTTTGATAAAAAAATATGCTTGCACAAAATTAAGGCATGTTACAAATAATTTGGACTATTTTTGTAATATGGAAAAATTGGCTCAAATGAAAACTGTATTTTCCAAACTTGATTTTTCAAAACTTGTATTTTCAAAACTTCACCAAATACAAAAACAAGATATTTTAAACTTTTTTGAAGCATAGTGTGTATGGATATGATCCACTACACAGACATGGTGAAATATCTATGTTTTTAACATTAAGCTCTAAACATGGTTTTGGTTAAAACATAAAACTAGAATATCAAAAACCAAATTGTATTTTCTAAAATAGAAAATCTTTTGTAAAAACAAAACCATCAAGAGTGTGTGTGTATATATGTACTTGAGCAATCCACCAACTATTCTATCCTTTACATTTTATCTAAAAATAAAATCTTCTAAAAACAAACCTAGACACAAGTCTTCACTTGAAACCTTCTCATCTTCTTGACTTGGTCCAAACACGATCCAATGGCTCTTGGATCAAACCGTGCTAGCTCCAAAACTTGACTTCAAATCCTTTGTTGAAGCTATGCACCTACTAAGATCTTGATCATAAATCTGTCACTAATTAAACACAGATCATTAGACTATACTAAATGAGTTAATCATCATCAAAATTAGAGTGATGGCCTTCGGGCCAGCATCCACATCACATGAGGTTCTTTCAGTTACCGTCTTTGATGCCCGTTCATGAGATAAGTGGGTTCTTGATTCAGGTTGTTCTTATCATATATGTCCCCACATGAACTGGTTTGTGACCTACCAGCCAATTGATGATGGTAATGTCTTAATGGAATAATCATGCCCTGCAAGACAATTGGTATTGGGTCAATCAAGATTATGATGCATGACGGTATTGTTAAAACATTGAGTAATGTTCGGCATGTGCCAGATTTGAAGAAAAATTTAATTTTTTGGATACCCTTGACTCCAACGGCTATAAGTTTTCAGCTGAAAGTGGAGTTTTGAGAATTAATAAAGGCTCTCTTATTGTGATGAAAGAAAAGAAGGTGAATACCCTTTATATTCTTCAAGGTAGCACGGTGACAGCTGCTGTCGCTGTGTTAATGTCAAAAGACCCAGACTTAAATACCACTCATTTGTGACATGCGGTTAGGGCATATGAGTGACAGAGGACTACATGTGTTGAGTAAGTAAGGTTTGCTTTGTGGCTAGAAACAGTAAAGCTTAACTTTTGTGAACATTGTGCCTTTTGCAAGCAACACAGAATTTCTTTTAGTACAGGTGTTCATAGGACTAAAACACTTTAGATTACATCCATGAAGATGTTTGGGGTTCCTCTCAGGTTCCATCGAAAGGTGGAGCTAGTTATCTTTTGACTTTAATTGATGATTATTTTAGAAAAGTTTGGGTGTATCTTCTCAAGCATAAGAGCAATGTGTTTGCTATCTTCAAGCAGTGAAAGGTTATGATTGAAAAGCAAATAGGAAAGAAGGTGAAGCGTCTTAGGATTGATAATGGAATGGAGTTTTGTTGCTCCACAGAGTTTGATCAATTCTGCAAAAATGAAGGAATTATGTTGCATCATATAGTTTGGTACACACCACGACAGAATAGAGTTGCAGAAAGGATGAACATGACACTGTTGAAGAGAGCTCGGTGTATGCTCTCTAATGTTGTTTAACAAAATGCTTTTGGGTCGAGGCAGTAAATACAACTTGCTATTTGGTAAATCGGTCTCCCTATATAGCCATTGATTTTAAAACTCTTGATGAGGTATGGTCTGATGCCCCTACAAATTACTCTCATTTACGAGTATTTGGTTGTCCTGCTTATTTTCATGTAAATGATGGTAAGCTTGAACTTAGGGTAAAGAAAGTTTTATTTCTTGGTTATGCTACTGGGGTAAAGGGATACAGGTTATGATGTCCTGATCGTAAGTCACCTAAATTTATTATTGTAGGGATGTTATTTTTTGATGAAAATTACATGTTTCAACCGAGAAAGGAGTCAGTTATTGATTCTATAGGTTCAAGAGAAGAAGCAAGTAAGCAGGTGGAGCTTGAGAGCAAAGTTACAGAAGGAGTATAGGAAAGCACACATGTTGAACCGGTTAATAATGCTCAAGGTTCAACTTCGAGTGATGACACACCGCAAGAGCAGCAGTATGGTATTGCCACTAGGAGAGTAAGAAGACAGATTCGTCTACCTAAGTGATACGTTTATGCAGATATGTCGTTTATGCTCTAAATGTGGCAGAATCAATTGAGATTCCAGAACTTTTCACTACAAGGAGGCTATCAGTTCTGATGAAGTTACAGAATGGACTATTGCTATGACTAAAGAGATGAAATCTCTTCACAAGAACCAAACATGAAAGTTAGTGAAACCATCAAGGGGACAGAAAATTGTTGGCTGCAAATGAGCCTTCAAGAAAAAATAAGAAATTCTTGGTGCTGAGTCTGTAAGATACAAAACACGCTTAGTAGCCAAAAGGCTACAATCAGATAGAACGTGTCGACTTCAATGAAGTATTCTCTCCAGTTGTGAAGCACACCTCTATTCGGATACTGCTAGCCATGGTTATTTGGTTCAATCTGGAGCTCGAGCAACTTGATGTTAAAACAGCTTTTCTTCATGGCGAGCTTAAAGAGCAAATCTTTGTGCATCAACCTAAAGGATTCGTTATTGAAGGCAAAGAAGATTATGTGTGCAAGTTAAAGAAATCTCTTTATGGTTTGAAACAATCACCTAGGCAATGATATTTAAGGTTTGATACTTTCATAATTCAGCATGGTTACTCTAAAGAGTAAATATGATAGTTGTATTTATCATCGAAAGTCAATGATTATTCTTTTGTATATTTACTTTTGTATGTTGATGACATGTTGATTGCAGCTAAAAACATGTCTGAAGTTGATAAGTTGAAAGCTCAACTCAAATAAGAGTTTGAGTTAAAAGATTTGAAAGTAGCGAAGAAAATTTTGGGAATGAAAATTCACAAGAATATACAAGAAGGAAAATTATTCCTATCTCAGAAGAAATACATCGAGAAGGTCCTGGAGAGATTTGGCATGCTTGATGCCAAACCTGTGAAGACTCCACTTGCTGCTCATTTTTGACTTTCAGTAGATTTATCTCCTTAAACTGATGAAGAGGAAAAGTACAAGTCTCTCGTTCCCTATGCCAGTTCAGTTGGAAGTATTATATATGCTATGGTGTGCACTCGACCGGATATTTTACATGCAGTTAGTATCGTAAGTCGATATATGGACAGACCAGGAAAAGCCATTGGCAGACAGTGAAATGAATTTACGATATTTAAAAGGATCTACTAATATCGGTCTGTATTTTGATAGGGAAACCAATTCTGATTGCAAAATTACTGGATATTTGGATTCAGATTTTGCAAGCGATTTGGATAGAAGGAGATCTCTGACAGGTTATGCTTTCACTCTTCTAGATTGTGTCATTAGTTGGAAGGCGACTTTACAGTCGACAGTTGCTTTGTCTACTACAGAGGCAGAGTATATGGCAGTGACAGAGACAGCAAAAGAAGCTATTTGGTTAAGAGGTTTGATTGAAAATCTCAGCTTATACCAAGAAGCAACTGCGGTGTTTTGTGACAACCAGAGTGTTATACATCTGACGAAGCACCAGATCATGAGAGAACCAAACACATTGATATCAGGTATCATTTCATTCGAGAAATTAAAGTCATCAAAGTTAAGAAAATTATTACTGCAAATAATTCAACAGATATGATGACAAAGCCCGTACTTTCACGCAAGTTCGAGCACTGTCTCAAATTGCTTGGTGTTCAAAATGGCGAAGGTTGAGCCCATCGGTGCTAAAGAAGACAGCGAGGATCTAAAGGATGATTGATACAGTTCAAGTTAAGGTGGAGAGATTTGTTATTCATTTAAGAAAAGATGGAGATTTGTTGATACGTTTTTAATGAATAGAAACAAATCAAGCCATCTTTGTAGATTTTTTCCCAAAATCAATTAGCCACCCTATGAAATCTCTAGCTACCCTAAGTCTTAAATTAGCCACCCTATAAAGATAAATTCAGCCACCCAAATGAAAGAGGGCTGATGGGGTTGGTGATTGATGTTGATGGGTTCTGGCTCCTATATATAGGAGTGTTACGGGTGTTGAATGAGAAGAAGAACGAAGTGAGAAAGAGAGAGTTACAAAACATTATATTATTCTCTTCATTCTCTTGTCATTTATATTCCTTTTGTTAAGCCCTTTTTGTAATGGGTTTTCTGTGTTTGGGTGAGTGAGATTAGAGTTGTAATCTCTTATTTCTTTCACTTTTTTGATTAGTAGATTCCTCTTGTTGTCCTCTTCTGTGAACGTAAGTCACATTGACCGAATTACGTTAAATACTGGTGTGCTGTCTTCTTTGTTTCGATTAGCTTATTATTGCTATTTGTATCCCACTTTGTACTTGCCATATTTTGTATTAGAAGCCTACTGCTACAATAGGGAGTAAGTGTTGTGCCTACGACAACAACCTGATGAGGATCTCCTTGATCTCCCAAACACAGAGAACAATCACAACCAACAAAAACAATCACCAGAAGAAGAACATGCGCAAACAAACAATGTAACGAGGTTCGGCCTCAATGCCTATGTCCTCGGGGCAATCCAGAAGAGAGATTAATTGATAGGAAGATGATTACAATTGCTAGCAGCCTCTTTGAATGCAAGAGAGCTCTAGCTTTCAGATTCTTCTGATACAAAACCCTAGAAACCAATAAAAGCCCTTAAATACAACAGGTTTCCAAACCTGCAAATCGCAGCCCGCCCCGCTTGTCGGTCGACCGACCTCTTCCACTGGTCGACCGGTCAGTCGACTGGGTGCCCAACAGAGAGTTGGGTACTTTCAGTCGGTCGACCGACCGGTCGACTGAGCTCCAACTTGTGAACGTTGTGCACGTCGGTCGACCGGACCGGTCGACCGACCTTCTGATACCTGCGGGCGGTCGACGGTGCCGGTCGACCGGCACACCTGTTTTCTGCTGCTGCTGCTAATTTCTGCTGCTGTTTCCTTCGCCTTCGTCATCGACTTCCTTGGCGATCACCTCGACGACCCCTCGGCAATCCATGTCAACTTCCTCAGCAATAGTCTCTCTCTTCCAACAATTCTCCACCTCGGTGAAGATTCCCAAATCTGAGCCGAACTGTCCATCGACTTGAGAGCGGTTGTACCAATGTGGTTGCCTACGTACCCCTGCCCAAGGGATCAAGCCGTCGTAGTTCATCCAAATGAGCTTCAGCAAGCTCAAGCTACCTGAAGGACATGAAGTAAAGCCTTGCAATGTGCAAACTTAACTCCCGACACCACCTTCGTAAGCATGTCGGCTAGATTCTCTGAAGTGTGAATCTTCAACAGGTCGATGTCACCTTGTAACGCCCCGATTCCACGAATACGGAGACGTCACTGCGACGTATATACGTAGGTCGGAAAGTGCCCCCAAGTATATACGCTAAGCATATAGTACAACAAAGATCAGAGTACACGACAAAGCGTGATATCCATACATATGCCAACATAAAAGTACAAGTACAAGTCATCACAAAATATGATAAAATATTACACATTACATGTATCTTTTATCACAACCAAGTTCAAAAGCAAAAGATACAATATAAACACAAAATGCTCACGAGTAGGATGAAGATCCCGTGAGTCAAAAAGAGAGATCTGGCACAAAGACTGGAGCTAATCGGCCTGCTCACTAAAGAAAGCTCGATCTTCTGTGGATGGCTCCACTTCGATCCAAGCTTCGGAACCTGAACATACAAATCCAAGGAGTCAGGACCTCCCAACAATGAATAGGCTACAGCCAAATGGCTAAAAGACAAGTATAAGAAAGATGGAGCAGTATAACAACATCAACTAACAGGTAATGGAAGCATAAGGAGATAAAGTCATAATGCAATGGATACACAGTGAAAATCTATTATTACTATTACTTGTCTCACTGTGATATCTAGCTATGTAAACCAGCGTCCCAGCGCACATAGATCCATATCCTAGTAAAGCAAGGTTGTTATTGGAAACCAGCGGGATTATCAACGGACTAGGTTTACAGTGGATCCCGTACATGCCCGGGATAACGGTCCAGGATTGTTCCGTTGCTTGGTGACGGAAACCAGCCGCTAGGCTAACAGGAGGGACTTATGTATGCCCTTATCATGATGGTATCAGGAAGAGGGAGCAAGCACTCCCCTCGGTCTCCTGGAGGCCCACAGGTCAGACCGGAAATATAGTTGCACAACATACCTAATGCCACTGTAAACACGAACACATATTGATATCCGCATGTTTTCCCCCGACCCAATGTAAGTTGGTCCATTTTATATAAAAGTCAAGTGTATCATACTTGGTGTTAAGAGATAGCATGATAAGTGGTGATATTCATTAGTTAACAAGTTATGAAATGAGAATATACAATAACAAGCCATGAAGTAACAAGAGGTAACATCCATCAAGTAATAGGTCATGAAGTATCAGTCATGAAGCATAAACAAGAATAATATATCACACATGTATCAAGGGTAAGATCTAATTTCAGAAAAGAAATCAACTATAATAAACAGCCTAAATTAGTCGACTAGGTGGAAGGGTTAGTCGACTAATAGTGGTCTCTAGTCGACTAACAGTCTGAATTAGTCGACTAAAACTGGGTTCCAGAGAGTTGAGATGCTGTTTCAGGGAAAGTTAGTCGACTAGGGTAAAAGGGTAGTCGACTAACAGTGAACTCAAGTCGACTAACAGATACGTAAGTCGACTAAGTCTGAGATACAGAGAGTTGAGTTTCTGGTTCAGGAAAAGTTAGTCGACTAGGGTAAAAGGGGTAGTCGACTAACAGTGATTTCCAGAGAGTTGAGGTTTATTTCCAGAAAAGGTTAGTCGACTAATAACCAGGGTAAGTCGACTAAAACTGAGTTTCAGAAAAAGGTTATGGTTCAACTAGATGGATTAGTCGACTAATCCCTAGGTCCAATCGACTAATCGTGGCCTGAAAATAGCGTACAGAACAGAATTTGCTGGTCGAATTTGAAGGTCAAAAATATGATTTTGAAGGCACAAGTGTACAAGATGTGGAAATACAAGTATACTAGGAAGTTTACAAGTCTTGGTGAGTAAAAATACTCACTAGGAGTGATCAATCGACGTTTTATGCGATCGAAAGGGTCGTTGTCGACGAATAGCACCAAGGTGATCTTTGGCGGCGAAGAAAGCTACGATCCAAGTTCCAAAATGGTTGCTTGAGGTGGAGATGATGATCTTGTGGTGTTGTTTTGGAAGTAGGTGGTTGAAGTTGAGATGGAGAGGGAAATGGTGAAGGCTAATACTTTGGTGAAATGAAGAAAAAGGAAAAGAAATGTAAAGGAAATGTTTATATAGGTTTTAGATTTTGTAAAGGAGTTGCAAATAATGTAATTGAGAGGGGGTTTATTGCAAATAGGAGAGGGTGAGGTGTCCCTCACTTGGCCACTTGGCTGGCCATGGGAGAGAGAGAGTAAGAGATGCATTAAATGAGGAAGTAGGTGGGAGTTGGTGGAATTTTGGAGAAAGTGGAATTATTGAAAAATTGGAAAATTTTGAGGCTTGTGAAGGAAGTAAAGGAAATCAAGAAAAAGGGAAAAGGAAAAGAATTATAAAAAGGAAAGATATTTTCTTTGGCTTAAAATTTAAAAATGTTGAAAAGACAATTTTCCAGGTTTAAGTCGAAGATGCGGAAAACATTTCGGAAAATACCGAAATCGTCCGAAATTCAAGTATCTCGGAACGACCCGAAAATTTTACCAAAAATCAAGAATAATATTTTAAGACTCATGGTGAAATTCGTTTGAAGAAATAATTTATAGTTTTAAAACTAAAAATCCCGGAATCAGTTATCTACCGACTCCGTTGGAATTTTCATAAATTCATAAAATTCTCAGAAAAAGTATTTAGATAGAAAATATGATTCTAAGAAATAAAGTCTAAAGGACCTTCTAGAAATTCCTAACTGTTTGTGAATTAAAAATCCGAGAATCGATCAGCGGCACTGGTCGATACCGGTTTTGAAAATATTTAATTAAATTCAGGAAAATTCTAGAAAATCATAGAAAATATATAATATTGGAAAATGATTTTTAAAACTGAAATCGGTCAAATACAGGAAGTAAATCGAAAAATACGATCGAAAAACTGAATACGCAACTAAGTACGTATTCCGGAACGGGGTATTACAATCCATCCACCTTACAAAAATTTCGTCCTCGAAATTTCATAAAGTGAAAGGTAATAGCAAAGAAGGATAACCGTAGAGAAGGATAGAAGGAAAGAGTTTTACCAATCAAGAAGTGAAGAGTTGAGGGTAACGCTCACGGATAACATCCTCTCGTTCCCACGTGGCCTCTCCTGGTGCATGTCTGTTCCAAGACACCAACACTAACGGTATGGCTTTGTTCTTCAATGTCTTGACACTTCTGTCCAAAATGGCCATCGGTTGCTCTTGGTATGACAAATCCGGTTGTAGTTCCAGTTCGGAGTGATCCAGGATATGACTATCATCCTTCACATACTTCCTCAGCTGTGATACGTGGAATATATTGTGAACTCCGTCCAAAGATGGCGGTAACGCCAACCTGTAAGACACATCTCCCACTCGGTCCAAGATCTCGAATGGGCCGATATATCTCGGACTAAGCTTTCCACGAGTACCGAACTGGATTACTCCCTTTGTAGGTGATATCTTCAAAAACACATGATCCCCTGTCTGGAATTCAATTGGCCTTCTCAGTGTGTCTGCCCAACTCTTCTGCCGACTCTGTGCTGCCCTGAGGTGATCTCTGATAATCCTGACTTTATCTGTTGTCTGAATCAGGATCTCTGGTCCCAAAAGTCTCCTCTCACCGACTTCATCCCAACAAATCGGTGACCTACACTTCCTACCATACAATGCTTCAAAAGGTGCCATCTTGATACTTGCCTGATAGCTGTTATTATAAGAAAATTCAGCCAAGTGAAGATGGTCTTCCCATGATCCCTGGAATTCAATCATGCAGGCCCGCAACATATCTTCAAGAATCTGGATAGTCCTTTCAGATTGTCCGTCTGTCTGAGGATGATATGAAGTACTGAATTTCAGACGAGTCCCTAGACTTTCGTGGAGGCTTTCCCAGAAATGAGATCTGAATCTGGTGTCTCTGTCTGATACAATACTAACTGGAACTCCATGCAGACGAACTATCTCCTTCATGTACTTGTCTGCCAGAACCTCTGTTGTCTGACCTACCCTGAATGGTATGAAGTGAGCTGATTTGGTGAGGCGATCAATGATTACCCACACAGCATTATTACCTTTAGGACTGCGAGGCAATGCCGTGACAAAATCCATGGTGATGTGCTCCCACTTCCACTCAGGTATCGGTAAAGGTTGTAGAAGTCCAGCTGTCCTCTGATGCTCTATCTTTATCTGCTGACAAACCAAGCACTTGGCAACATACTGGACTATCTCCCTCTTCATAGCATTCCACCAAAACTGCTTCTTTATGTCTTGATACATCTTGTTTCCCCCTGGGTGCATGGAATATGCTGAACTGTGTGCTTCCGCTAGAATCTTCTGTCGAACTTCTCCTAGGGGACACAAAATCCTGCTGCCAAAATATAATGCACCAACTGGATGAATACAGATATCAGTCCTCAATCCAGCCTCTACCTGGGCTCGAAATGACTGCAATCTGGGATCTTCCTTTTGAGCTTCCTTGATCTCATCTATCAATGTTGACTGAATCTGCAAGGTCATGAACTGTCCTGCCTTATCAACTCCTTGTACCAACATTAAGTCCAATCTGATGATGTCTTGAATCAACTCCTTCTGCTGAGTAAGTTGGACAAGCACTCTATTCTCTGGCTTCCTGCTCAGTGCATCCGGTACTGTATTGACCTTGCCTGGATGATATTGCAAGTCAATATCATAGTCCGCCATCAGCTCCAGCCACCGCCTCTGCCTCATGTTCAACTCCTTCTGTGAGAAAATATACTTGAGGCTCTTGTGATCCGTGTATATCAACACCTTATCTCCCAGAAGATAATGCCTCCAGATCTTCAAGGCAAATATAACAGCTGCTAGCTCCAAGTCATGAGTTGGGTAATTCCGCTCATGAGTCTTCAGTTGCCTGGATGCATAAGCTATGACATGATCATGTTGCATAAGTACACACCCCAGGCCTTTTCCTGATGCATCACTGAATATGACCATCCCTCCTCTTCCTGAGGGAGTCCTCAAGATTGGAGCTGAAATGAGCCTCTGCTTCAATTGCTCAAAAGCTGCAGTACATTCCTCTGTCCATATGTACCTTTCTCCTTTCCGGGTGAGCTTGGTCAACGGGGCTGCAATCCTAGAGAAATCTTGGACAAAGCGTCTGTAATATCCGGTTAGTCCAAGAAAACTCTTAATTTCAGTCACCGTCTTTGGAATTGGCCAGTCCTTCACTGCCTGGACTTTGCTAGGATCAACTGAAATTCCTTCCGCTGAAACTATGTGTCCAAGGAAGGCCATACTGTCCAACCAAAAGTCACACTTGCTCCTCTTAGCATGAAGCTGCTCCTGCTGGAGAGTCTGCAATACAATCCTCAAGTGTTCTGCATGCTCCCTGTTGCTCTTTGAATAGATCAAGATGTCATCTATAAAAACAACTACAAACTGATCCAAATAGGGCGAGAACACTCTGTTCATCAAATCCATGAAAACTGAAGGGGCATTGGTGACTCCGAAAGGCATAACTAGAAACTCATAGTGGCCATAACGGGTCCTGAATGCCGTCTTCGGAATATCCTCTTTCCTCACCCTAAGCTGATGGTACCCGATTGTAAATCTAATTTAGAGAATACTCGGGCTCCATGAAGCTGATCAAACAGATCATCAATCCTTGTAAGGGATACTTGTTCTTGATGGTAACTTTGTTCAATTCTCTATAATCAATACAAAGCCTTTTACCACCATCCTTCTTGTTTGCCAATAATACTGGAGCTCCCCATGGTGAAGTGCTTGGCCGAATCAATCCCTTATCAGAGTATTCCTGCAGCTGCTTCTTTAGAATCTCCAACTCCGTCGGTGCCATCCTGTACGGAGCCTTGGATATAGGAGCTGTTCCAGGCACAGTATCAATAGAGAACTCAATCATCCTGTCAGGCGGAAGTCCTGAGATCTCAGCAAACACCTCTGGGAATTCATCCCACACCGGTATTCCCTTCTTCTGAATCTCCGAAGTAGTCATCCGAGTCTTTCTCTTGGTAGACTTCACTTCTCCACTAAATTGGAATTCCGGCTGAAGAGGGATTCTAAAATTAATCTTCTTCTCCCTACAGTCAATAACTGCATAATATTGACTGAGCCAGGTCATGCCTAAGATTACGTCGTACCCTTTGGTGTCTAGTACGAGCATATCTATGGCCAAGGTCTTATCACAAAGTTCTACTGGACAGTCAGCACAAACTCTAGAAGATATGACTACTCCATTCCCTGTACTAATCTCCCATTTGTGGTCTAAAGATCTAACAGGTATGGAATGCAATGCCACAAAATGATCTGAGATAAAACAATGTGAAGCACCTGAATCGAAGAGGGCTAAAACAGGTTTAGAATGCACCCTGATATTACCTGTTATCACCTCCTCAGAAGTCTCAGCCTCTACTTCTGTCAAATTGAAGGCTTGACCCCTTCCACGCCCTGCAGCAGTCCTAGCTCCTCTCTGGACTGGGCGAATAGCTTGCTGTGGAGGAGGGGGAGGAACTCTCCTGATCATCGGTCCTTGATTCCTCTGTCCCGGTGGCCCTGGAAGTGCTCTCTGTCCATTCAGTCCCTGCAGTGCTGGCAAAGCTTGGCCGGCTATCCCCATTCTCCTGTGTGGACAGGCTTCTATGGAATGGTCTCGGGAACCACACACCAAGCATAATCCATTTGCCCTACGGCAAGTCTGTCGAATGTGGCCTGGCTTCTGACAATAACTGCAGAAAGAAAGTGGTTGAGCCGCCTGGTAAGGAGCTGGTCGGAATGGTTGCCTCATAGCCTGAACCTTCGCTGCTCTGTATGGGCCTCCTCTTCCCATAGGTGGAAATGGCCTCTTCATGGCCTGGTTCCTCATCTGGTTCACTTGCTTCTTCTCTAGCTCACGCTCCACCTCTCGAGCTATGGTGAGAACTTCTGAATAAGTCTTCAGCTGCTGGGGCATTAGGAAAACTTGGATGTCCATCTGCAAGCCCTGCTGAAACCTACTAGCCCGCTTCTCCTCATCAGTTACCATGTACGGAGCAAAGCGGCTAAGTCTGAGAAATTCCGCGGCATACTCATCCACGGATCTATTCCCTTGCTGAAGTCTGATGAACTGCTCTTCCATGTCCTTCTGAGCAGTGGCAGGGAAGAATCTGTTATAGAAACTCTTGGAGAATGTGTCCCAGGTGACAGGCTTCTCCAATCTTGCCTCCTCAGCTAGCCACCATGTTCTGGCTATATCCTTCAATTGAATCTTAGCGACCTCCACCTGATTCTCCTTAGGAACTCGAGCTGCATTCAACAAGTCTGAGGTATCCGTCAGCCATTGCTCAGCATCCAGGGGTTTCTCTTCACCCGTGAATATGGCTGGTTGCAGCCGTCTGAAGTCTGAAATATTCCCCGGCCTCTGTTCCTTTGGAGCTGCTAACTCTTGCCGAAGAAGTTTCGTCTGTTGTTGCTGATTCTCCATCATTGTCTGGATGACCCTCAGAATATCGACATTCTCTCCCGTGGGTCCATTTGATGTTTGTCCAGAGTTGCTACGACCCGTCCTTCTCTCCATACCGAATTGGGATAAGATAACTGGAATTGGAAAAATGGAAGGAGTTTAGGACACAAGGGAAGGAATCAAGAAGGGATCAAGAAGGACTAGATAACTTTGTACATTGTAGTTGGCAATAGTAAATTTCATTAATTTGCTACTTGATTGTACTATAGGTGTGAGAGCCTAGGCTCTGATACCAACCTGTAACGCCCCGATTCCACGAATACGGAGACGTCACTGCGACGTATATACGTAGGTCGGAAAGTGCCCCCAAGTATATACGCTAAGCATATAGTACAACAAAGATCAGAGTACACGACAAAGCGTGATATCCATACATATGCCAACATAAAAGTACAAGTACAAGTCATCACAAAATATGATAAAATATTACACATTACATGTATCTTTTATCACAACCAAGTTCAAAAGCAAAAGATACAATATAAACACAAAATGCTCACGAGTAGGATGAAGTTCCCGTGAGTCAAAAAGAGAGATCTGGCACAAAGACTGGAGCTAATCGGCCTGCTCACTAAAGAAAGCTCGATCTTCTGTGGATGGCTCCACTTCGATCCAAGCTTCGGAACCTGAACATACAAATCCAAGGGAGTCAGGACCTCCCAACAATGAATAGGCTACAGCCAAATGGCTAAAAGACAAGTATAAGAAAGATGGAGCAGTATAAAAACATCAACTAACAGGTAATGGAAGCATAAGGAGATAAAGTCATAATGCAATGGATACACAGTGAAAATCTATTATTACTATTACTTGTCTCACTGTGATATCTAGCTATGTAAACTAGCGTCCCAGCGCACATAGATCCATATCCTAGTAAAGCAAGGTTGTTATTGGAAACCAGCGGGATTATCAACGGACTAGGTTTACAGTGGATCCCGTACATGCCCGGGATAACGGTCCAGGATTGTTCCGTTGCTTGGTGACGGAAACCAGCCGCTAGGCTAACAGGAGGGACTTATGTATGCCCTTATCATGATGGTATCAGGAAGAGGGAGCAAGCACTCCCCTCGGTCTCCTGGAGGCCCACAGGTCAGACCGAAATATAGTTGCACAACATACCTAATGCCACTGTAAACACGAACACATATTGATATCCGCATGTTTTCCCCCGACCCAATGTAAGTTGGTCCATTTTATATAAAAGTCAAGTGTATCATACTTGGTGTTAAGAGATAGCATGATAAGTGGTGATATTCATTAGTTAACAAGTTATGAAATGAGAATATACAATAACAAGCCATGAAGTAACAAGAGGTAACATCCATCAAGTAATAGGTCATGAAGTATCAGTCATGAAGCATAAACAAGAATAATATATCACACATGTATCAAGGGTAAGATCTAATTTCAGAAAAGAAATCAACTATAATAAACAGCCTAAATTAGTCGACTAGGTGGAAGGGTTAGTCGACTAATAGTGGTCTCTAGTCGACTAACAGTCTGAATTAGTCGACTAAAACTGGGTTCTAGAGAGTTGAGATGCTGTTTCAGGGAAAGTTAGTCGACTAGGGTAAAAGGGTAGTCGACTAACAGTGAACTCAAGTCGACTAACAGATACGTAAGTCGACTAAATCTGAGATACAGAGAGTTGAGTTTCTGGTTCAGGAAAAGTTAGTCGACTAGGGTAAAAGGGGTAGTCGACTAACAGTGATTTCCAGAGAGTTGAGGTTATTTCCAGAAAAGGTTAGTCGACTAATAACCAGGGTAAGTCGACTAAAACTGAGTTTCAGAAAGGTTATGGTTCAACTAGATGGATTAGTCGACTAATCCCTAGGTCCAGTCGACTAATCGTGGCCTGAAAATAGCGTACAGAACAGAATTTGCTGGTCGAATTTGAAGGTCAAAAATATGATTTTGAAGGCAAAGTGTACAAGATGTGGAAATACAAGTATACTAGGAAGTTTACAAGTCTTGGTGAGTAAAAATACTCACTAGGAGTGATCAATCGACGTTTTATGCGATCGAAAGGGTCGTTGTCGACGAATAGCACCAAGGTGATCTTTGGCAGCGAAGAAAGCTACGATCCAAGTTCCAAAATGGTTGCTTGAGGTGGAGATGATGATCTTTGTGTTGTTTTTGGAAGTAGGTTGTTGAAGTTGAGATGGAGAGGGAAATGGTGAAGGCTAATACTTTGGTGAAATGAAGAAAAAGGAAAAGAAATGTAAAGGAAATGTTTATATAGGTTTTAGATTTTGTAAAGGAGTTGCAAATAATGTAATTGAGAGGGGATTTATTGCAAATAGGAGAGGGTGAGGTGTCCCTCACTTGGCCACTTGGCTGGCCATGGGAGAGAGAGAGTAAGAGATGCATTAAATGAGGAAGTAGGTGGGAGTTGGTGGAATTTTGGAGAAAGTGGAATTATTGAAAATTGGAAAATTTTGAGGCTTGTGAAGGAAGTAAAGGAAAATCAAGAAAAAGGGAAAAGGAAAAGAATTATAAAAAGGAAAGATATTTTCTTTGGCTTAAATTTAAAAATGTTGAAAAGACAATTTTTCAGGTTTAAGTCGAAGATGCGGAAAACATTTCGGAAAATACCGAAATCGTCCGAAATTCAAGTATCTCGGAACGACCCGAAAATTTTACCAAAATCAAGAATAATATTTTAAGACTCATGGTGAAATTCGTTTGAAGAAATAATTTATAGTTTTAAAACTAAAAATCCCGGAATCAGTTATCTACCGACTCCGTTGGAATTTTCATAAATTCATAAAATTCTCAGAAAAAGTATTTAGATAGAAAATATGATTCTAAGAAATAAAGTCTAAAGGACCTTCTAGAAATTCCTAACTGTTTGTGAATTAAAAATCTGAGAATCGATCAGCGGCACTGGTCGACACCGGTTTTGAAAATATTTAATTAAATTCAGAAAAATTCCAGAAAATCATAGAAAATATATAATATTGGAAAATGATTTTTAAAACTGAAATCGGTCAAATACAGGAAGTAAATCGAAAAATACGATCGAAAACTGAATACGCAACTAAGTACGTATTCCGGGAACGGGGTATTACACACCTTCCTCTAGAATCTCCCGAACGAAATGGTACCTGACGTCAATATGCTTCGTCCTTGCATGATAGACCTGGTTCCTCGCCAAGTAAATGGCACTCATGCTGTCACAGTTAATCTTCAGCAGATCCTGTTCCACGCCCAAGTCATCAAGCAACCCCTGAAGCCAGATTGCCTCCTTCATGGCCTCTGTCATAGCCATATACACAGCCTCTGTGGTCAACAAAGCGACGGTAGACTGCAGTATGGAGCGCCAACTCACCGGTGCCTGTGAGAATGTGAAGACATATCCCGTTGTCGACCGGCGCTTGTCAAGGTCACCTGCATAGTCTGAATCAACATACCCTATGCACTCTTGCTTTCCAGTGTTGTCCTTCTCAAACACTAGGCCTACTCAATTGTTCCTTTGATGTACCTCAAGATCCATTTCACAGCTTCCCAATGACCCTGTCCCGGATCATGCATGTATCGGCTCACCATGGAGACGGCCTGTGATAGATCTGGTCTCGTACACACCATAGTGTACATCAAGCTACCCACCGCACTGACATATGGAACATGAGACATATACTCACGCTCTTGAACACTCCTCGGAGACATCTTTGCAGACAATTTGAAGTGAGGAGCCATAGGTGTACTAACAGACTTGGTATCCTTTCTGATATTGAACCTCTGCAGTACCTTCTCCAAATAGCCCTTCTGAGTCAAACTCACCTGCCAACTCTCCGGTCTCTAGTGATCTCCATGCCCAATACTTTCCTAACTTCGCCCAGGTCCTTCATCTCAAACTGTGACGATAGATTCTTCTTCAGAGCATCAATAGCAGATCTCGACCTCGAAGCAATCAACATACCATCTACATAAAGAAGTAGATAAATATATTCACCTGATGGTAGCCTGTTGTAGTACACACATGGATCATAGTGGCTACGTGTGTACTTCTTCTTTCTGATGAAGCTATCAAATCGCTTGTACCACTGTCTTGGAGATTGCTTCAATCCGTACAGCGACTTCTTTAGCTTGCATACTAACTCTTCCTTCCCTACAGTTTTGTAACCTGTGGGCTGTGTCATGTAGATCTCCTCCTCAAGATCGCCGTGGAGAAAGGCGATCTTCACATCAAGTTGGTCAAGGTCCAACTCATTCTACGCAACCAAGGCCAATAGAATACGAATTGATGAGTGTTTAACTACAGGAGAGAATACCTCGTTATAGTCAATTCCTTCCCTCTGAGCGTAGCCTTTAGCCACCAACCGTGCATTGTAGCGTACTGCATCTTCTTGGAGAGATCCTTACTTCTTAGCATATACCCACTTGCACCCTATGGCCTTCTTCCCTTTGGGCAACTTGGTGAGTTCCCATGTGTCGTTCTTGTAGAGAGATTGCATCTCTTCATTCATGGCCGCTTTTCACATCCTTGCTTCCGAACTGATCTCAGCTTCTTTGAAGGTAGATGGAATAGCCTCCTCGACGACTGGAAGTGCATACGCGACGACCATATCAGTGGTGAGCCAACCTGGTCTTCTTGTGTTCCTTCTTGGTCTTTCCACTGCAGTAGGATCTGGAACAGTACCCATGACCTGCTCCTGACCCTGTTCAACCTCTTCAGCATCTTCTTCAACTGCTCGATCACTACCCTGTGTCACCTCAGGAATGATCCGAACTGATACTAATTCCTCTAGAGATGGTGGATCTGCATCAATCTCCACCTGCTGCAAAAGCTCCTTGGTTTTGCTGGTCTCCACCTGCTGAGAGACCATAGGCTTCATCAATGAAGCCTTATCGAACGTGACATTCCTGCTGAGTATGAACTTGTTGTCCGTTTGATCCCAAATCTTGAACCCCTTGGTTCCTCTCTTGAATCCAACGAACACCCCCTTCTTTGCCCTTGGGTCCAACTTGTCTTCTCTGACATGGTAGTAGGCTGGACATCCGAAGACCCGTAGCAAATCATAGTCCCAACAGCTTTTCCTAACCAAGCTTTAAGAGGAGTCTTCCCCCTATTGCAGACGATGACAACCTATTGACGAGGTGGCATGCATACGCCAAAGCTTCAGCTCAAAACTTCTTTGACAGTCCTGCATTGGATAACATACATCGGACCTTCTCTAGCAAAGTCCAGTTCATCCTCTCAGCCACCCCATTTTGTTGCAGAGTCTCTCGTACCGTGAAGTGTCTCTCTATGCCCTCATCAAGGCATAGCTATAGGAAAGGATCCGATTTGTACTCTCCTCCATTGTCAGAACGGAGAACCTTGACCTTCCTTCCCGTGCTTCTCTCTAGATTAGCCTTCCACTTCACGAACAGTTCTAGAACTTCATCTTTGTGTCGCATGGTGTACACCCAACAACGCCTACAAAAATCGTCAATAAACGACGCAAAATAGCGGTTACCTCCAATCGATGCAGTCTTGGTAGGTCCCCATACATCCGTGTGAACATAGTCAAGAATACCCTCTGTGCAGTGTGAAGCTGTGCCAAACTTCACCTTGGTCTTCTTGCCGATGATGCAATGCTCACAGAAATCCATCTTACAGGTCTCAGCACCCTTCAGCAACCCTTGCCTCGCAAGAGCTTGCTCTGACTTCTCTCCTGCATGTCCCAGCCTCATGTGCCACAGCCGGGTTGAATCTTCCTTCGGACTGGTAGAAGCCGCCACTTGCCCTGTCACCGTACTACCCTTAAAGTAGTATAGGTTGTTCTGGCGCTCGGCCTTCAACACCACCATCGAACCTTTTGTCATTCTAAGGACTCCTTCCTTAATAGACACCCCAAGGCCCAATGATTCCAAAGCTCCTACGGAAATTAAGTTTCTCTTCAACTGAGGTACATACCTCACTTCTTTTAGCTCCCTCACCATCCCATCAAACATTCTAATTGGAATAGTGCCAACACCCTCCATGAAGCATGGATGATCATCGCCCATGACGATCGAACACCCCTCCAGCTTCTCAAAACTGGTAAACCAGTCTTGATTTGGGCATACATGATATATTGCACCTGTATCCAAGATCCACTCGTTTTCACCCGAGTAGCCTATGATGGGCGTAGTAACTGAAAAAGAGAACACCAAAGAATCCGAATCCGATCCATCTGCTTGTGATTTACTGCTTGCAGTGTTTACCACTTTTGCGAGATTTGCCTCGGACTTTGATTCTTTCTTCTTTCCTTTGAACTTCAGACAGTCCACCTTCCAGTGCCCAATCTCTCTGCAGAAAGCACACTGATTTCTTTTGAGATTCCTGAAGCCCGGCCTGGACTTCGATCTTCCTCTAACGTCTTGCCCTTCCGCGATGACTTCTGCCTCTTACTTCCAGTGCCTCCGCCGATGAACTGGATTTAGAAGGATGTCTCTCCTTCTTCCTCGTCTCATAACTTGACAGTGCAGACGATACCTCATCATAATCCAAGGTCTGCCTTCCATTGATGAAGGTCAGAGTGAATGTCTCATACTCCTCCGTCGGGAGTGAGTTCAGAAAGATGATCGCCTTATCTTCCTCTTCTATCGTGACATCCATGTTTACCAAGTCTGTAAGAAGCTTAGTATATCGGTTGATATGTTCATTCACTGTGCTCCCCTTCTTCATTTGAAAGCTGTACAGCTTACTCTTAAGCTGCAACCTGGACTCAACACTCTTAGTCAGGTATTTCTTCGCAAGGGTTTCCCACAGTTTCTTCGCCGACATTTCATGTTGCGTAAGGTATTTTATGTCTTATGATAAACATGAACGTATCAATCCACATGCCGACCTGTTCATCTTTGCCCACTCTTCATCAGTGGTC
This sequence comes from Agave tequilana, assembly GCA_038442645.1. NCBI lineage: Eukaryota > Viridiplantae > Streptophyta > Magnoliopsida > Asparagales > Asparagaceae > Agave > Agave tequilana. The sequence goes on along the minus strand of JAVJIF010022086.1, from coordinate 23,858 downwards.
GTACTCTTCTTCTTCTCCAATAGGAGAGTATCTTCGAGATTCAATGCATTTAGCGCATCCATAACCTCACATCTCCACATTCCGAAGTTATTTGTACCGTTGAACTTGACAACTTCAATCCATGGGTGAGAATTCATTATCTTAACCAAAGCAATTTCTTCTGTCATTGAGATTTATTGATCCTCTATCTATGCGGAAGAACAATCAACTGGAAATAGATCTCTACTCAGATAAAATTGAATTTTTTTTACCTTTTCCTTGAAACCCTAGATTGAGTTTCTCTCCGGATCTACTCCACCACAGATTCCACGAGCCCTCCTTGCGTCCTCCTGAGATCGACACACGATCCCACGAACACCAATACCTCTGATAGGAGATCGACACACGATCTCCACCGAATCAGATCTCGAGCCCTCCGAATCTTCAGAAATCCCAAGCCAAACCTGGAAGCTCTGATACCACTTGTTGTGCCTACGACAACAACCTGATGAGGATCTCCTTGATCTCCCAAACACAGAGAACAATCACAACCAGCACAAAAACAATCACCAGAAGAAGAACATGCGCAAATAAATAATGTAACGAGGTTCAGCCTCAATGCCTACGTCCTCGGGGCAATCCAGAAGAGAGATTAATTGATAGGAAGATGATTACAATTGCTAGCAGTCTCTTTGAATGCAAGAGAGCTCTACCTTTCAGATTCTTCTGATACAAGACCCTAGAAACCAATAGCAGCCCTTAAATACAACAGGTTTCCAAACCTGCAAATCGCAGCCCGCCCCGCTTGTCGGTCGACCGCCCAGTTGACCGACCTCTTCCACCGGTCGACCGGTCGGTCGACTGGGTGCCCAACAGAGAGTTGGGTACTTTCAGTCGGTCGACCGAGCTCCAACTTGTGCACGTTGTGCACGTCGGTCGACCGGAACCGGTCGACCGACCTTCTGCTACCTGCGGGTGGTCGACCGTGCCGGTCGACCGGCACACCTGTTTTCTACTGCTGCTGCTAATTTCTGCTGCTGTTTCCTTCGCCTTCGTCGTCGACTTCCTTGGCGATCACCTCGACGACCCCTCGGCAATCCATGTCAACTTCCTCAGCAATAGTCTCTCTTTCCAACAGTAAGCCTTATCGATGGAGCGAAAAAATTCGGAGCTAAACACCTAAAAAGTAATCAAATTTGACTTGGTAGCGCGTTAATATCAAGCACATATGGTGAAGTTCAGGAAGCAAAAGTCGAAACCTTGTCATAACTTTTTCATAGAAAAGAACCCCACTTTTTCAGAATAAAGAAGATGAGTTTGTTTCTCAAAACAATTTCTCCTTTAAGACAGTGAAATTTGTGTTTGTTTCTCTAGAATTTCAAATTGTTACGATGTCATTCGAGCATGGCTAACATCAGATATGAAGCATATATATTTCAGTGCCTTTGAGTACAAAATATTTCTGAAACATTCAACATTGATTATTCAATTTGAATTTAGAGGAAGGCATTTGGGGTCTTGCTTTCCTCATGTTTTCTTGTATGAAAATCTTGGAGTAGTACTAATCTTTTAAAGAAACAAGAGTGATACTAATAAACGAGAGTAAGATCTCGAGTTTTTCTTCCACCCAACAAAGAAAAACACACCATAAATATGAGAATGCACTAAGAGAATGCAATTACTATTACATTTTTCTCAGAATTCAATAAAGGGACACAAAACTTGATCAGAAGCACCAATCTGAAACCATGAGAATTATCCACCACAATCCCTGATATGCCTTTCGCCATCTCTGCCGAAAATTTCCTGTTGGATCACTGGGCTCTGTGCTGTTTCATTTTGTGCCATTATCTCTCACATCCTATCGTCTTTCAGAAGCTTGCTACCCATCTCCAATCATAAGCATTCAAAGAAACATGGGCATACTGTTAAAAGGCACTAGATTTCTCGCCATATGGACTCTGTGCCTGTTACATATGTTCAGGTGGTGAAGATGACAACATGTTCAACTAGAGGCATTCATCACAAAGTTTCAAACCACCACAGAATTGAGAATCTTGTGAAAACTTCGTAATCATAATTTCACGGTGCAGTTCAAAATCGTAAGAAGGGCAATGATTCGACAAGGCTTTCATCTTGTGTCAGATTATACTTACTCAAAGCCAAGTTGAAATTTCTTCGCATCCAGAGGCACAAGAAAAAAATTTCTGCCATAAGGCCACATCCGCGAATTCTAGCATTTCCTTTCTGAGGGGAAAAAAGGGTTATTTGCAGAAAGTCACTTTCGCAGCATAGAGTGGCATGAGCTTTCGAAGGATACAGACAATGCAGGATTCTTTCAAGAGGACTACACATAATTGAGTCTCTCTTTGTTGCTCCACACCCACCTCCAGCAAACAAAGGAATACAAGGAACAAAGATAGCTGGTGCACATAGGGGAGAAATCATTATGTTACTAAAGCTAGAGATTATGGTTTCCAACGCCGAGGGCACTGTGTGATTCTTGATGATGTGTTAGCGACCAGAACTAGATTCATCTATAGGGCAAGCTAATGTGTGCATATGTACTACATACCCAAGTTTAGGAACAGACTAGATATGAAAGCCCTTTATATGGCATGAGAATATAGATATGTGGCATATATTGAGAGAGAGATAAGAGAATTTCTCTTATTTATGAGCTCTTTTTCACACAGTCAAGGTTGGTTTGTGAGCATCTTTCACTGGTGTGCATATCTACATGTCTCAGTCAGAAAAGATTGAGTGGGCGACAACGGGCCTCCGCATCGCAAGCGAGCTATAGAGAGTGAGTTTGACATTTTCTTTCGCGTCGAAAGAGAAAAAGGAAAAAAGAATTGTTCTCTGAATTGAACATGTACATGATCTTTTGTGTACTGATATGCATGATTTCAGATATATGGCAAGTTTGATGCTAGTGGAGCAAACTCAATGTTGATGGCACCAACTTAATGCATATATATATATATAACTAAAGTGGAAAAATTAGCTTTTCTTCGCAAAAGAGAAATCCACATTGGTCTATATACAAGTAGGGTGAGGTGGAAAGTATCGCTTTCAAGGTACTATACAATAATTCACTGGTATGATGAGCCTCATCCATATAATATATATGCTTCAAGTGAGCAGGCTCGATTCTGCGCATCACATATGAGCTAAATGAAAGTTTTATTTTTCTCCCCTTTTTCGCGTATCTTATTTTAGAAATAAGTGCACTTTGTATTTGCAACTTCTATTATCAGCATAGGTTTTCGCCACCAAAACAAAAAGTGGAAAAAGGGAGGAAAAAAAAACAAGAACAGAGTGAACTGGAAATGACTGCACTTTGTGATTCTGATAGTTATGTTGATGTTTCTATTCGATAATTTGGAGAAGAGGAAATTTCAGTATATTATTCATAAATGGTTATATCAATATATATAGAAGTGGAGAATGAAATAAGAAAATATTCATGTCTAAATAAAATATATCACATGTCTATACACATGTCTGGATACAATGTATCACATGTATTACATGTTTATTAATAACCCTTCAAACTCAAGGTGTATCAAACATCGAGAATTTAAAAATACGCTCGTCGATCTTCTCTCGTCGATGGCGGAAATGGTAAAGTCGTTGCTGGAGAGATCTCGGAGGAGGAAGCCTCCGCACTAGAGGGTGAGTGCCGAAAGCGGCTGTGGAGACAAGGGCCGAGGGCGATGCTGTAGTAAGATGTCGTCAAGAACGACAATAATGAAATATGAGAGATGGCCCGGCGTTAGACACAGCTAAATGAGCACGGCCCAGCGCAAGCTCGTTAATAGTTGATAGCGTAGAACGACGATCAACAGAGGATTTTATAAGGCTCTGATACAATGATAATCTAGAGAAGAGAAATTTTCAGTATATTATTCATAAATGATTATATCAAATATATATAGAAATGGAGAATGAAATAAAAAAAGTATACATGTCTACATACAATGTATCACATGTCTATACATGTGTTTAGATATAATGTATCACATATCTGTTAAAACTATATATTTTTGGTTCACATAAATTTATTACTAAGCTTAAGGAAGTGATACTGTCATTTACTTTTTCACATCATATGAATTACAAAAGAAAATGCGACTTTTTTTTGTTAGGAATTTACTAATTTAAAAGTTGAAATTGCTTTCTAAAATTTGATTTCAGACCTACTCCTCACTTGCCCCACAGACAGAAAGGTCACACTCCAAACGGTACTTATCAGTTACACATATAATATTTGTAATTGATTAATTAAAAAAAAATCCTTGTTTAAAAGATTTTTCTCCATGTGTGGGTGGGTTTTTGTTTGGGTTTTTCCCCACGGGCCGCCTAAAATATAAATCTAGGCTCATGATTTATGCAACAAACCAACCTCGAGCTGGCCCACACGTGTGCTATCCAGTGGTCATGATACCATCGACAAAGGGTTTTGTCTCCAAGGCTCACCCGAGGTTCATCAGTAACTACTTGAGTGTCATCAGCACTGTCTTCTGCGCTAAAATTTTAGAGTCTATCAGTTATTATTTTGTGCCTCTTGTCTTTGAAATTCTAACCTCTTATTTTATTAAAATTAAATCTAAGCCGGACCGACTTACGACTGAAAAATCTAAGCCCACGGAAGCCCAACTCATGGTGACTGCTCGAGTCATATGTTTCACGGACATGAGCCATCATCCATTGCATACGAGGTCGTCTGTTAGTTTATTAGATATGATTCACGTATCATTTTCTCTTGAGTCTATTTATACATCGAGGAACTTGGAGCTTTCTTTTTCATTTTTCTTTTTGAAGGGGAAGTTTTATACAGGTTATACAAACTAATGGCAAAACGCAACGGGCTCTTTCTACAAGGGCCGTGCTATAAGAAAGCTCAGTTAAGGCCCATTAAAAAGATCTATACAGCAACTAAGGGCCCGTCTAAAATTTTAACCGCGAGTCTGAGCCTAGCGTTCTTCTGCTCTGATCCAAGCCCATTATCCTCTTGATGGGTCCTTGTTGGATCGTCAGTACTCCTCGTCTGCGCTGAATCAACTCAGGACCAAAGTGATCCCCCTCTCTCTTCTGACTGCCTCTGTCTTGACTTTCGACATATAGTATGTGTGATTTTATGTAGATTTTTTGTTTTTCTTTTAGCTGAATGTTTTTTATAAATTAATTGTAAAAATCTGCGTAAGTGAGGCCCCGACTCTACGGATTTCAAACTTTTCTCCCCCGCATGGCCAAAATCGGAAGGAGAAGAAAAGTGCCGTTTTGACCACTGTTCACAGGGCCCAAAGGATTTTTCCTGATCTTTTTTTCTTTACGGAAACAAATAAAAATTGTGAAATCTCCCTACGAAGTCCGTCAAGATTAAATTTCAATTTGACTTTTCCAACAAATAAACAAACCCCTAAATCAAGTTACATATTACACAGTCAATTTGCTGTCTTTTCTTAAAACCTACTCCTTTTTCCCCCCATGATGATAGGATAGGATTCTTTAATTGGATCAAACAATGAAGACACCAATGTCACCAAATTCCACCAACCAAAACATATGCACATAGTAATCCTGTAGGAACCGTTGGCATGAGAGAGAGAGAGAGTGAGAGAGAGAGAGACCACAGAAGCCATGGAATCATCTAGCCAGTTTGGACATTTTCATAGTGTGTGTAGGAGTTGGTGAGCTTGGTTGGAGCCTGTCAATTTGAAGGTAGGTGAAGGGCTGTTGGCTATAAAAAATTTTCCACTGAAAAAGCCCTGTTGTGGCTTTAATAAACCCTTAGCCAATCTTTGTTTTATATCTATCGTGCTAACAATATTAGTCTGTCTTAAAAATAATTTTAACAAGAAAAGAAAAGGAAAAAAAAAAAAAAAAAACCCACCAACCATCTTTGGATCTCGGGCACAACCCGATAACCCAACTCGAATCCAAGATTTTCAGGTTTGGATCCTTAAAATCGGATTTAATAGATTACGTAGAGAAGGAGGAGGACATCGATCTTAAAGAAATTAGATCTAATTTCTTGTTAGATTTAGATATGGATTTCTATGGATCAAAATTGATGACCTAAATAAATACTTTTTATATTTTAGGTCATTTAGTTCAATCTAAATGGTCTACTTAAAAAAAAAAAACATAATTTGTATTATATTATTTTGTTATATTTCGATTTGTCTGATATTCTTAGGAAACTAAAATCAACACACTTTTTTTTAGCAAGAAAATCTTCTGATTCCCTATTTGATTCTTGATAGAAATTGTTATGTTTCGGGAAAAAGACGGAGTTGGCTAATCTGAAATTCGATTCTAAATCCGATAACTATTGAGTTTAGATCCTCAATTGAACTCTCTAGATTTCTGTTGAGATGTCTTGAACCTAATTTCAATCTTTTTATTCAATCACCTATTGTGAAGAACTTTTTCGGAGCTGAAGCCGAGCGGAGCGCTTACGCGAAAGCAAGGCTTCATGCAGAGAGGTTTATCATCTTCGAGAGTTATTTTGGTTCTGAAATCTGACAGTTATCATCTATGAGAGAGTATTGAGATATGCAGATCTCTTTTCTATTATGTAATCTTACTCTCTTCGAAATAGTGAAACTGTCTGATATTGCTTGAGAACGTAGAACTTGCTCTCAACCTCATTGAATCTGTGCATTTGTGTTGTTTTGATCTTGATTTCTACTTTATACCCTAAAATCTCTTTAGTGGGAAGTAGATCCACAGGTGGATCCTATGCATTTGTAATGAAGCTTGCATATGAATATTTATATGATATAACCCTAATCCAAATATAAATTAGACTATTTCTATTGGGTTAGGATTCAGATCTTAAATCTATTCAGCCAGACCTGACCCAATCTGTCCACAACCCGAGCTGAAACCTCTAGTGCTCCCTAAACCTCTGTCCTTGAAATTGACATTTCCGAGCTATAGTCATGATCTCCAAGCAAAATGGACAATTAATACAATATAGTCTTTCTTCTACTAGTCTAATGGAGTCAAGGTGCAACAAATAGAAAAAGGGATACTTTCACCAAAATACTCCAATTTTTGGGATTTAGAACTATATACTTCTAACTATTTTTCAGTACATCCTACAACTCTAAACTATTTAAATTTACATGTTTGTACCCTCATTAGTTGACTGTGAAATCCGTACAGTATGTGCATTTCACATGCAAATTAAGGACGAAATTAACATTTGCTATAATTGATTGCCATTTGCTTTGCTGAAAGAGAGAGAAGAGATAGTCTAAACACAAAACAAACCTCTCTCTCTCTCTCTCTCTCTCCTCTCTCTCATCTCTCTCTCTCTTCTTCTTCTTCTTGAAGAGAGATGAGTGGCGACTTCGAGCTTACCCCACTGTGACCTCGATCCCGCCAAAAGTCGCCTCGTGATCCCGACTCCCTCCATCTTTACAACGCTGACGACTCCACCATCATCTAACACTACCCAAGCCTCTCTGAGCCCATCACCTTTCCCACCCACTGTAGGCAACACCGCCATCAACTTCCTGACAACCGTCAAGATTCCGATCAGGAACCGCCTCGTCCTACGCCTGCATCCAACAGTTGTGATTAATCACCGATCAAACGACAGAGAAACACCGAGTTAAAACTCGGCAGCGGAAGTGAAAGTGTAGAAGATCTACCACTAGCAAGATATTGAAACTAAATCACCACACAACTAAAAACACCAGATTAACATGATTCGGCAATATGCCTACTCCCACGGGGAGGAGGGAGAAATCTTTATTGAAAATAGAGAAAAAATATAAGAGTTACAAGAAGATCTCTCTCTCACACTCTCAATGGTAGAAATCTGAATTTCTCTTAATTCTTGACGCACCTTTAAAAGGCCACCCCAAGAGTTTTATATAGGCATCTGGATGATCCTAATATAACACAAACTTCAATAATCCAATCAGCACTGCTCGAGAAAGAAGAAACTCGGATCTAATTCAAGCTGAAAACAGAAATGTATTAAGAAACTGTCATAACCCTACATTAGTCGACTAGGGCCAATTATTAGTCGACTAATGACAAGTATTAGTCGACTATATCTAATACATAGTCACTACTATAACACAATCCGGCAATCCAACTTATTGTTGAGATGGTATTGTCGACTATCCCCATACATAGTTAACTACTGTAACACAATCCGAGAATCTAACTTACTGTTGTAAACCTAGTCGACTACATCCAAGTATTAGTCGAGTAGTCTATAGCCTAGTCGACTAATAATACCCATTAGTCGACTAATCAATATGCACGAACATGTACATGTCCGTGTTTGATTTCTGAAGCTTGCAACACCTCCACCTGATCATTGATTCTTCTCCAATGAATATGAGGCACTTCAAATACTAATAATCTCCACCTTCACTCATGTTCATTGAGTCCCCTTCGTAAAAATTTAGTCTATGTTTCATTTGCCTTGCTTTCTTCCCCTTTTGTGACTTCACATGGTTCCCTCCCAAGAGCCTATTCGTCACTTTACCTTTGGAGAACCTTGATGAAGTTTAGAGATGTTCTGAACTTCTCTACAGGGATGGTTCTTTGTCATCATATCGGCTGAATTATTCTTCATGCTGATATTTACCAAATTGATCACTTATCATCCATGACCCATTGACGTATCTCGTGATATCTCACATAATGTGCTTCGTCCGATTGTGATATATGTGATCCTTAGAAAGATAAATCACACTCTTACTGTCACAATGAACCCAAACTGATCCTATATAATACTGAACGTCTCAACCAATCCTCTCAACCACAAACCTTCCTTCGATGTATCATCTGCAGCCATATACTCCGCCTATATCGTTGAAAGAGAAACTGTAACTTACAACTCTATCTTCCAACTAATGACGCGCTCAGCTACTGTGGACACATAACTCGTCGTAGATCTTCGCTGATCAAGATCTCCTAAATAATCTGCACCAACATAGCCTTGTAATACTCTAAGCTTTCCCGTTTTCAATCTCTGAAATATCAAGCCTAGTCTCGCAGTTCCTCAAAGATATCATGGCACCCAGTTCACTGCTTTCTAATGTTACTTTCTTGGATTTGACATAAACTGACTTACTGTACTAACTGTATAGGCTAAGTTAAACCTAATGCAAATTATAGCATACATGAGTGATCCCACCGCATTAGCATATGGTACTCGAGACATCTCATCCTCCTCTTCTGGTGATTGTGGACACTGCTTGGAGGATAATTTAAAGTAACCTGCCAAATGAGTGGTGACTGGTCTTACTTCTGCCATATTGAATCTCTCCAACACATTGAGAGCATACTTCTCCTGAGATAGCCAAAGTCTGCTTGAGCCTTTTTCTCGAATTATCTCTATACCTAGATCTTCTTGGCTTCTCTCAATCCTTCATGTCAAATTCCTTGTAATCTTAGCTTTAAGCTTCTGAACATGTGTCTTGTTTCTCGCAGCAACTAGCATATCATTCACATATAACAACAAATATGTCAGATCATCACTCTGCTTAAAATAAACCAACTATTATACTCACATCAGTTTGTATCTGGTCTTGATCATGAAAGAATCGAACCGTTTATATCACTACCTGTGAGACTGCTTAAATTCATAAAAGGATTTATTTAGAAGACACACCTTGTTTTTACCTTCCTGAATATAATATTCAACTTGTTTCATGTATATCTTCTCTTCCAGCTCACCTTGCAGAAACGCTGTTTTGACATTCATCTGCTCTAACTCTAGATTAAACTGAACAACAACTATCGCCAATAACATCTAAATATATATATAGGGGTTACTGTACCTCAGCCGACGGCTGAGAGAGTTTCTCAGCCGGCGGTGACGTGACTGAATATATGCCACATATCGGTCGCAGAGTGTAGGCGCCAAAAAAATTAAAACATCCCGCCTAAAGAATCGTGAATCAAATTGACGAAAATACCCCTTTTTTACTTCTAAACTAGCACAAACTCATCCACAACCAAATTTACCAAAAAATTTGTAATTTACAGAGAATTTTCATTGAATATTCTACAGTTATAAAATTCCTAATTCTACTACATCGAAAATATATAGAAAAAATTTGGATCAAGATAATGTGAAATAAACAGCAGCAGCGAAAAGTAAAAAACATGTTTGAAATATAAAAAAACTGTTGTTTTTTTATTTAATTTTTTTATTATTTTACTTCGTGTTATTTTCAACTCATATAGGTTTAATAAAAAAACTGAAATGAATAGAAAAATGAAATTTAATGTGGGACAACCGTATATTGATTTTTCTATTACAAATGTACAGTGTAAAAAATAATGAAATACAATGGTTAATTATTTCGCATTCTTTATCCACAAAAAATTCATAACAGACGAAACATGATATCGTTCAGCACTCCGACGACAGACGCTGTCTTTTTTCACATGCCTTATGTAACAGAATTCTGACCATTTTACAAAGTTTGCGATCATAGTCGCAGTCATAGTAATAATAAAACTTTCGAACATTTTCGACCATGGTCACAGACATAATATAATATAACTTTCAATTTTATATGACGACTTGCGACACAGTCGCAGTCATAGTATAAACAAAACTTTCTATCACTGCGACCATGGTCGCAGACTTAATATAATGTAACTTTCAATTTTATATCACATCTGCGACCCTAGTCGCATTCCTTATTTGCATAAAAATAACAGACGAAACATGCTATCGTTCAGCACTACGACCTCGTTCAGCACTGCGATCACAGTTGCTATCTTTTTTTCGCATGCCTTATGTAACAGATTTTTGATAATTTTACAAAGTAGATTAGCCATGCGACCCTGAGATCAGTCCGCGTATATCATATCTTCTAAAATACTATATTAATTACTCTAAATTAAATGAAGTAATTAATATTCTATCTACCGTGATACAACAACAGTCTCGAAAAAAGAGATGCACTAATATTAATCTCGATAAAGGAAAAATGTGCATCATACGTAATCTAAATATAGAGAAACATTCTATAAAAATTAATTTGTACTTCACGTAGTAAACCTCTGGAAAAAAGGAACTCTTCGGATTCTCCCGCCATAACTCTTCAATTAAATATTTAATTTTTTTTACCATTTCTTTCAATACTCAACCGTCACCTATAACATTATTATTACTATTTCATGTTCTTTCACATTATTGACCTTTTTATAGTGCTTGTAACTATATATTATCTCATATCTAAAACTATATTTTTGTTCTTCCTTTTCATTTGATTTCAAAATTCCAGAAACAATTCATTCTTGAATCCTATCTTCCCCGTCTTCTTCCTCCGAACACTCAAATTTCAACTTCAATCATTCACCACCGTTCCTCTTTCTTCAGGGTATTCTAGTGAATCTGATACCAGTCCGGACTTCACTCCTTTTGACTATCTCACTACATCAAATAATATTTTATCTGATCCTCCTCTTCATGAGGTTGATGAAGTTTTTCATCGGCTTAGTGAGGAGAAAATTATTCCTCTGCCACTTGACAGAGACATGCTTGATGAAAGCATGTCCTCTGATGCTGGAGGCTCGCTTTCTTTGAGCATATCTTTAACAGGTTCTTCTCGACACGGATCGGACGAAGAACTTGATAGAGACGATCCATTCTGGGAGTTTATCGATGAACTAAAAACCCTCAAAAAGAGGAAGATGATGAGGAAATAAGTGATGAACAGGAAGACGAGGAGAATGAAGACGACGAATCTACTTATGATGGTGATGACGACGAGGATTAGGATTTCCTGATCTTCTGATGTTCAACTTTATTTTGTCTTCTTTTAAGAGCTTTTAATGATTTTTTTTGTAAGGTCTCTTTCTGACCATATTATGTTATAAATAAAATTTACTTCTATCTGTAAAATAAGCTTTCATATTTTTAAAATACATATAAAATATCACCGTATAGTTATTTTTCTGCATCTTATCTGCGATAATGGTCGCAGTACTCATATAATAATTAATATGAATTGTGACCACGTCGCTGTCCAGTCATAAACAGTTTGATCATTTTGCATTCAATAAAGTTAAAGCAGCTACCATGGTCACAGTCTAAAATTAAACTATATAAACAGATAATACTGTGAACATGATCGCATCCTCTCAAATCAGTATATTTTACTGTATATTTCACTGTATATCACAAATTATAAAACTGCGACTGCTGTCGTTAACACTACGACCATAGTCGCAGTCCTACTTCGCATGCAATAAGTAAAAAACATTCATAGTTTTATAGGCGGCTGAGACAACAGTTACAGTGAAGAGCAAATATATAAAATCATACGTGAACTGCGACTATAATATCAGTCCTTAGTCACCGTTATTACATTTAACCTAGCAAAAAATTCATCCACAAAAATGCTGTCGTGAGTACTGCGACCATAGTCGCAGTCCTTGATCGCATGCAATATGTAAAAAAAATTTAATAGTTTATAGGCGGCTGAGACAACAGTCACAATGAAAACAAATATATAAAATAATACGTAAACTGCGATTATAGTATCAGTTCTTAGTTACTGTTATTACATTAACCTAGCGAAAAAAACGTCCACGACATGCTCTCGTTAAGTACTTGCGATTATAGTCGCAGTCCTTATCCGCATTCAATATGTAAAAAAATAATAATAATTTATACATTACATGCGAAAAAAGTAAACTGCGACTATATTAAAATCAGTAAATTTCTTACGTGAAAGCAAGGCTTCATGCAGAGAGGTTTATCATCTTCGAGAGTCTATGGGGATTCAATTTTGAAAACAACTCTAGGTTATTTAGGTTCTGAAATCTGACAGTTATCATCTATGAGAGAGTATTGAGATATGCAGATCTCTTCTCTATTATGTAATCTTACTCTCTTCGAAATAGTGAAACTGTCTGATATTGCCTGAGAACGTAGAACTTGCTCTCAATCTCATTGAATCTGTGCATTTGTGTTGTTTTGATCTTGAGTTCTACTTTATTACCCTAAAAATCTCTTTAGTGGAAGTAGATCCACAGGTGGATCCTATGCATTTGTATGAAGCTTGCATATGAATATTTATATGATATAACCCTAATCCAAATATAAATTAGACTATTTCTATCGGGTTAGGATTCAGATCTTAAATCTATTCAGCCAGACCTGACCCAATCTGTCCACAACCCGAGCTGAAACCTCTAGTGCTCCCTAAACCTCTGTCCTTGAAATTGACATTTCCGAGCTATAGTCATGATCTCCAAGCAAAATGGACAATTAATACAATATAGTCTTTCTTCTACTAGTCTAATGGAGTCAAGGTGCAACAAATAGAAAAGGGATACTTTCACCCAAGTACCTCCAATTTTTGGGGATTTAAAACTATATACTTCTAATTATTTTCAGTACAAGGCACGTATGCAAGTGACTCAAGATACAACATGTATATCATAAAGTTTTAACAAAATTTACATTACATGAAACTAAAAACATTTTCATGAGAACATGAACAAAGGTGATGTAAAACAAATAGAGAAGTACAAGTATAGATATAAGAATCATCAAAATTAGGTTTATATAGTACATGTAATGAGTAGACATGAACAATGAAGCTCTAAATATAAAAATCAAGTGTAACTCACTAATTGTACAAGTATAAATAAAGTTTTAATAAAATTATATCTAGCCAAGTAACCAAAGCATGAAGCATAAAAACACCAAAATATGGTTGAGAAACAATGTGATCATTAGTTTAAATACAAGTGTTATTATAATAATGATATGCTTATATAGTAAAACAATAGTGAAACACAAAGATATGAATCCATATAAGTATGAGTGAATCTCAAAGACTATCTATGTATATCACAAGTCTAATAAATATTACATTTAATTCTAAGGCGCATTAAAACTATGACATGCTAAATCATCTAATATGAAAGCATGTAAACCTAAACATGATATGCTAAAAGTATAAAGTAAAAGTTAGAGATAGTTACCAAAACCATTGAACTAATCTCCATTTCTCCAAACATGGTGGTCCTCCCACCAAAACTTCCTTGATAGCGACGCATCCAATGTAGTGTTCAATTAGCTCCAACATATCCACCACCAGGCACCAATACTCTCATGTCTGGTGAGAGCCTATAACTATATCAAATGAAATAGGAATGATTTTTGCTACCAAACTTTCTTGGGTCCATGGGGGTTAGTAGCTCTCCTAGCCCAAATATTTTGATTTGCAAAATTTAAAGCATGTATTTTATCATAATAAAATTTTACAAGGTGGCCCTTACGACCACAATGTGTACAAGCGTACACTCTGGCATACATGGTGTCATGTGTGTGAACATGAGAAGCATGTATATGTCGTGAATGGTGTGTATGCAAATGTAGAGCATGTTTTTTTGCGAAACATGGATTCTAACCTCTTATGATCCATGGTACATTAGCTCAAAGTGGAGCCCAAAACAATCTGCACTCTTCCTCAACATACAATATCATTATTAATAGATAAGTAGTGGAGTAATCAATAGAAATCAAATTCTTATCACAAGAAAATAAAGCAATAGAAGCATAACAAGAATGGGAAGCAAATTATTTTCAAAGAATCTTTTTCTAAGAATACATTGCAATTCTTTAGAAATCACAATAATTTTGTTTTTCAACGAATCATCTCTTTTAAAATAAAATTAAGTTTTGAAGGCAAACACCATTCTTCTTCAAAACAATATCTAAATCATTTTATTTTTTAAAAACTCATTTTCCTTCAAAACAAGATCAAGTTGGGTTTTTCAAGGGATCCCTTTCACTTGAAACCTTACCTTCTCCTTTAAAACCAAATCGAGTTTTAAAAACAACATCTCATATTCTTTCTTTAAGTCAAAACTCTTATTTTTCAAAGCTTTTTATTTGAAAAGCAATTTTTCACAAAATATTGAGAGCTGCTTCATTCAAAGCATGTACATCATTCTATCATGATCATTAGAAGAGCTAGCATAACTTCAGAGGGAGTCATTCCCTTGAACCATGTAGCATGCCTCATCAGACTCATCTACTATGGGTTCTCTCTCCACATTATTTGAAATTTTGTTCCTTGAGAGAGCTCAAAGTGTTCCACATGCAAAAGCGGATCACAATGAGAAACCATCGATAAATAATTTTTGCTAAGTGTGTGCTTTAGTGCATCCATGATTTATGCATTAGCCTTTAAGTACTTGTCATTACTAACATATGATTTCTTGGTAGTGGAAAGATAACATATGCAATCCTAGAACTTTAAGATAAGCACTCATCTTAAATTTTCACACGTTGATATTGGAAACATCAAACATGGGTGGTGCAAGATAATCCATGACTGTAAACTAATATGTATGCAAAATAAATAACCAGATTAGCAAAAAAGATCACTCTCCTAGATGGTTAAATCGAATATCAAGAGCACTAGCTCTGATACCAATTGAAAAATACACCTAGAGTGGGATGAATAGGTGTAGTGCTAATCTATATAACAAGTAATGTGAAATTAAAACTTTTAAACTAACACTAATGTATAACCAAGAGTGAGTCCGAACTCCCCGTGAAGGGCTCTGAAACTTCTCCTCATAATTCCTCTAAATTATGAGTTGAGGTGCTTCAATAGCTCTCTTAGTTGAATACTAGTGTGAGCACACAAATAATATCTAGCATGTATGGATATGATTAATAATAACATGTAAGTTATAAAGAGAGTAGAAAGTTGAGAGATAGAGATCCAAACGCAAACAAAAGGATATGTTTCAAGGTTCGAGAGCCACTGCTCTACGTCCCCCGCCTTCACATAGAAGGATTTTCACTATGTCCACCAAAGAACTTCCACAAAAGGACTCCATTGAGGAATTACAATACAATCCAGAATACACAACTCGACCTTTCTCACACCTCTACATAAGAGGGTAGGCACAAAGCAAAGCACAAAGCAAGAAAGAAATACAACTAGTGATCATTTAGATCACAAATAGACTTGGTGATCTCAAAAGACCACAAACAAAACACCTCTCATAATACAAGATCCTAAAGGATAGATTTGCAATGAAAAGCTTAGTATGTGAGTGCACAAAATTTTTGAAAAAGAAAACACAAAGAAAACTCTTAAGAAAAACTTCTTGATAGATGAAGAAATTGAGAACAAACTAAAATTCCCAAAACTTGATTTTTTTTGATTTTCTAAACTTTGAAACAAAATAAAGATAGAGATTTGAAGCTCAAAAACTTGTTTTAATAACTTGCTGAAAACTCAATTGAAGTAGAGAAAAATTAGCTCTGAAATCTTGCCAAAACTAGCCAAATAAACCCTTTATATAGAGGTTAAGAACTAACCGTTAGATGCTGAACACAGGTCGATTGGTCTGTCGGTCGACCGCCCTGTCGACCGGCCAACGTCAAATTTCTGACCGTTAGGGTTGTCGATCGACCGCCCGGTCGACGCCCCCAAGGCAGAGAGAGTTTTAACTCTCTGTCGGTCGCCGGCCCCTACCCGAGAGTTGGGTGAGCCAGTCGGTCGACCGCCGTCCTTGCTACGATCGACCGACGCGAAGGATCTGGGCATGTGCATGTTTTCTGTGCACGTCAATCAACCCGCCCGGTCGATCGAGCCAGCCTTCGGTGACCGCAAGCAGCCTAAACCCAAATTTTTTCGGGTTTAAAAACCAACTTATTAAATTCAATTATATCTCAATAATCTCAATAAAAATCCACAAAAAATAAGTTCATATAAATAAATTGAAGTCTAAATATGTATGATCAAATCAATACAAACATGTGAATTATTTTTGAGGCAAAGAATTAAGTTTAAACCAAAACTGTATTTTTCAAATATCAAACTTTGAAATGAAATTTTGATTCTTCCTCAAACTTGTACAATAACAAAATAAGATATTAAACACATTTAAAGGATAGTGTGTATGGATAAAACCCAATACACTAGTAATTGATATATACTTGTTTTTGACAATAAATACCAAATAAGTTTTTGATAAAAAAATAAAATTTTAAAACACATGACCTAGATACATCAAATTAAGTTTTTTTAAACGTAAGAAGTATGAATGCATATGGATAAAATTTAATACACATATAACTATGTAAACTTGTTTTGATGAAATTTATTCATGAAACGAAACGATGTATACTTAAAGATCCGAAACTTAAACGTATACATGTTAAACCAAAACATAAAACTTAAAACTATAGATTAATCTTGAAAGCAAAATGGTTAAACCGAAACCAAACTATAGACTTGTGTGTTTGTGCATACTTAAGCAACTCAATACTATTTTATCCTTATATAATATCTACACAAACAAACATCTAAACAGCCTAAACCAAAGTCTTCTTGACGATCTTCTTCTCCAAGACGAATCGATCCAAACTTGATCCAAAGAGCGATGACTCCATCTCGAGTACTTGATGTGAACTTAAAGTGCGAGCTCTGAATCAACACGTGATATCTTCGAATCTTGACTTCGAGTCCTTTGTTGAAGCTAACACTAATAATAATTTTGACCTATATCTGAAACTAATTAACACAAGATCATTAGTACTATAACTACATGAGTTAATCATCACAAAACTACAGTGATGGCTTTTGGGCCAACACTATTTTAAAGTCTCCTTACTATACATGATGGCTGTCGCTAAGTGGTCATAACTTGATGGAAGAGAAGAAGTAATAGAAGAGCTTTGTTTTCTTCTTCTAGCTTAACCACTAAACCCAACAAGTCACTTAAAGTTCTATTAAAGTATTGAGATGTCGTATAATAGGCATACCTTCCTTCATCCAAAAGTTTTAACTGCTTCTTCATGAAGAGCTTGTTCGACAAACTCTTCGTCATGTTAAGGCTCTCAGCCTACACCAAAACCAATAGTTGTCTCCTTGTTCATCACGTTGTAGAGGACTTCGTCTGATAGGCATAGTATGATTGTCGCCTTTGCATGAAAATAATATCATTTCACTCATCATCCTCCATCTTTAATGACTTCTTCTCAATACCAAGCAGGGCCTTATGTGTGCCTTCCTTCACGAGCACGATTACACGATCTACCTTCCGAGTAATCTCGTCCTTGATCGTCTTCATCACCCCTCGTTGTTTTTCCTTTTACTTGCTGACGTAGTAAGCCTCTATAGGATGCCTTGCGATGCCTCCGTGAGATCATCGAGCTCGTCTGCCATCCGCCATTGGTGATGATCTGATCATCGCCGCTGCGTTACTGTGTTCAGATCTGAGCATCATTGAGCTTTGACGACGCCACCTTGATCAATATACTCCAAAAGTCATCAATCTTTACCTTAGAATAAATCTGAACTTTCTTATATCTTCTTCATCTTGATGCCTCCGCCGAACTCCACCGACTTGACATCTTCTTCTTCATCTAGAGCCTCGAGTGTTGAACGAACATTGATTGTGCACACAGCATTACACATTTTATATCACTTATGTCACATTTTCTTCATTTATTTTTAAATAAAACTCTGCTTTTTAATGTATTTTTCATGTTCAGTGGTATGCAGTGTAATTAACGAAGAAAATGAAGAGATTGATAGATTTATCCAATTAAATTCAAATAATTCAAAAGATCAAGCAAATCAAGGTTCAATTTAAATCTAAATATTCTAGAAGCTATTTATCTGAAACTGGATATATCAAATAAGATAATATCATCTAATTTCAAGGGAAGATGAATTGTTTGAAAATTCTATCAGTTTCGCTGAAGATAAATGAATATCTTATCATTCTAGAAGACAACCTGAAAATCCAAGAGGATAAATAGATAGAGAGAAGATCAACGTATGAGATGAAGCAATTTAAATTCGGATTCAGACTGGATATATTTTAGTATTTTATTCATAACTTTGCTACTGAAACTCAATCTGATGATTCAAGCTGATCCAGAAAAGACTTAAAGGGCTATAAATTTTATGTTGATCACTATTTGCAAATCTATCGTTTGATAAGTCAAATTCAGCAATCAACACGATAACAAGTTGCAAATCAGAATTGAATTTCTACATAAAATTTTGGGTAAATCAAATCAAGTTTGGAGATAAAGGGAGATTCAAATTCAAAATACCCTCATACTTCGAAGGCAGAAGGGGCATCACCCCAGAGAGAGATTTAGGTTAGTTTTAGCTTTTCTTTTCTTTTCTTCTTCAATATAATTTTTATTTTTATTTTTATTTTTTCTTTTAGTTTAGAGAGAGTTATATGATTAAAAGAGAGGAGAGTTATTATAGAGTGACACTATGTAATCTTTTTTTCAAAAAGTTTTATTTAAGGTGACAGTCCATAGAGGTTTCCCACTTTTTTTCATCGTACTTAATCTGACCAAGCACTGCTTTCATATACTTCTTTCTACTACTTTGCTTTATATTACTTCACAATCTAATCATGGTATGTTAATTTATAATAGAGATAAATCTTCTTCTTTTATCTCTTTTCTATTTTTCTTTCTTAGTTTATTTAACAATTATCAATCAACAATTTCTCTTTTAATTCTTTTTCTTTCAACTTGTTTTTTCCTTTTGAATTGACAAAACCATCTTAATACTATTCTTTTATCTCTTTTTATTTCTGATTTTTGTACCGACACTTTTTTATCTCGTTTTGTTTTCTTTTCTTTTATAAATAAAATAACAGCAATACCATCATCTCTTCTTCTACATCTCCTTCTTAACTATTTTTTTTCCTTTAAAATTGAGAAGAGAACTCTAAAATCTATTTTAGTTTTATTAAAAAGAAAACTTACTATAAAGCTTCTATCGCTGTCCCTCCCTGTGGTTCACGACCCGTGAGCCCTAAGTTATACGGTAGCATTGAGGACCTAGCACTGTTCTGAAAGTATATTTTTCTGTGCAGGTTGGTTCACATCATAACAAACACTATCAGCTCTGATACCATTTGTTGTGATGAAATTGATATACTCCCGATACCAATTATTGCGTGCATAACTCGGATACCATACTTACTATGATACCAATAGTTGAGAGATTCAGAAATCCCCACCGACGACTTAGCACGCTATGAGATCGATTACCTTTAACACACAAAATGATTATTAAAAGATATAAGAAGAAGAATACACAATTTAACGTGGTTCGGCTTAAATTTTGCCTATGTCCACGGGGAGAGAACTTGAGATGGCTTTATTAATAAACTTGACACAAAGAGATCTAAGTTTTCTCTCGATGACGCAAGAGTATTCACCTTCCCTTTGAACCTACGTCTATAGAGTATACCTTCTCTCTATGCACCTTCACCTTGCTTTTCTCTTTCTTAACTTTTATGGCCTTCTTGACTTTTTAAAGGCCTTACATTGTTGTTCACCACAACTTTCTTCTGTTCTTTTACTCCACCTAAATCTTAAGTTATAAACCTTTATTTATAAAATTTTACAATACAACTCCTATTTGGACTATGAGATGATCTTGACCATTGGATGCTTGAAGAATCTTGATCAATCTTATTAGGATTGATCTCCTTGATCTAAAAGATTCTAAACCCTTTAACCTTTAGAAACAAATATTCATTGATAGGAATCGAATCCTATTCATA
This sequence comes from Agave tequilana, assembly GCA_038442645.1. NCBI lineage: Eukaryota > Viridiplantae > Streptophyta > Magnoliopsida > Asparagales > Asparagaceae > Agave > Agave tequilana. The sequence continues at coordinate 3,293 of JAVJIF010022086.1, read as the reverse complement.
CTCCTCCTGAAAAGGAAACTCGCAATCGCCTGAAAAGAAACTTTTTCACCTTGCTTTGCTTCTTCTACTTCAAGCTATCATCTTCTCCAACTCAATTGGATTTTCTTGGATCATCATCTCCTCTTGAAAAATAAGGCAAAATCCTAACAGAGAGAATCTTTATTGAAACAAAGAAGAAAAATACAAGAGTTATAAAAAGATCTCTCTCTCACAACTCTCAATGGGCGTGTTTGGATTGTAAGGAATCACAGTGAAGTGAGGAAGTGGGAAGTATAATTGCTCATTTTCCTATCTATCCAACACCGGAAAAGAAAATAAGAAAACCCCCATTTCCTTTTTCATCTCTCTTTACACAACCATTTTCTCACTTCCAGAGTGCTACAGTTAATTTTGTGGGTCATGTAAATCTCATTTATAATAAGTTATAGCATAAAATAGTTAATTTTTTGGTCAAGTAAATCTCACTTGCATTCTAATTACAATCTATTTTTTATTTTTCTTATTAATTTTTATTTAAATATTATTTTGCGGTCAACTTTGTGGTCAACTTTTCCTGTCCCACTTTTTCATTACCATCCAAACACCGGAACGACAAACATTTTCCAAACCACACTTCCCAACAATCATCCAACACCAGAAAACTTACTACTCATTTCCCTTTTTCCTAAAGGAAATAAATCTTACTTCCTACTTCCTCACTTCACACCAATTCCTTAAATCCAAACAGACCCAATGATGAAAATCTGAAATTTTTTTGAATTCTTGACACACCTTTAAAAGGCCACCTCCAGGGGTTTTATATAGGCACGTATGATGATCCTAATCCAACACAACTTCAATAATCCATCAGCACCGCCTTAGAGAAAAATAAAACCTGGATCCAATTCAAACTGGAAACAAAACCATATTAGGAAACTACCAACACCCAACATTAGTCGACTAATACCAGTATTAGTCGACTATACCCAATACCTAGTCGACTAACTGTAACACAATCTGAGAATTTAACTTACTGTTGCGAGACCTCTCACTACACTCAAGTATTAGTCGCCTAATTTATAGCCTAGTCGACTAATAATCCCTATTAGTTGACTAATCAACATGCACAGATCCTGTACATGTCCGTGCTTGATTTCTGAAGTCTGTAACACCTCCACCTGATCCTTAATTCTTCTCCAATGAATATGAGACACTCCAAATACTTACACAACAACTCACTCATCGACAATGTCTTTCCACTTCCTAATATCAACAAGCACGGAAGAATTTCCCAAATTTCAATAAAATTTTAACATATTCAGTTAAATATTCTGTTTTTATCATCATCTGACGAGTTGCTTCACCTGTATTTGTACCTCAGGGGACAAATGCTTTCAGAGGCTGTTGACATGCCTTCCAATAGCAGTTTTCTTGGAGTTCAAAAAAATACACTTAAATGTAGAAAATATTGCAATAATTCACAAAAAAATTATATAACTTTCATGCAATTTTTTACCTTCAAAGCCTTTGAATGTTACATCCATGTTCAAACAACATAATTATTCTTTCAGCAATCACAATTTGAGAAATTTATTATATAAGAAGAATCAATCCATGAAACTAACTTGATCGGGATCTTCAAGGCTCTCCTTAGTTCGCCTAAATCTTCCTCTGTTCTTGATCGATCGGACGACCGTAGCGATCATCATCCACATCCACACTCTCATCTTCATGATCCACATCACCCTCTTCTCTATAATTTGATTGTGGTGTCAACAGCGACGAGCCGAACACTTGCTCGATCGGCAAACTACTCCCTTTCTCCTCCTCCCCCCTCTTGATCTCTACTTCTCCGCTTCGATTGCCTTTATTGAATCTGATCGTCGTTCTTGTTGCTTCGAGGTGGCGGCACATACAACCGCTCGATGAACCGTCCTTTTCAACCTGAGCTCCACCCCGTGATCAGAGCGGCAACCAAGATCACCGTCTCCTAGTTTTATCACCTGTTTCTCAAATTCACTTAAAATTAACTGAAATATCCACAGAGGCTTTGTACAATATTGTTGCCGACCATATGTTAGGAATATGTAAAAAAAAAAAAAAGGTTTATGATAGCAAAGAATATTGACCGAAAGTTGAGATATATAATTTTAAGTACCCAAAATTGGATGCATTTTGATGTAATTTTTCCAATAGAAAATATCACGCAAATGTACGAGAAAGCTAGTGCAGCCCGCCCCCCCCCCCCCCCCCCCCCCCCCCCCCCCTCAGGAACCCAAAACCTATTGAAAAAAATGGATACATTTGGACCTCAATTATCAAACTTGGGATCCTATCATGGCCGTGCGTGCTTAGCTCATCTGGCAAAAGATTGATGAAATTAAGTTATGTTTTGAAGTCCATGCCACCATTTTTGTTAAAATTTTGGAGAAATTAGTTGCCCTCATATATGGCCCATTCATTTTGTGTCCTTACCTGTTTCTTGCATTTTAAGTAGCATCTATCATGTTGGTATTCAGTAGCTGTTTTCTTAATGTTGGACTAATAGATAGTAGTGTTTTCTGAATTATAAGAAAAGCTTATAACAGTTTGCTGTAATTTATATAATAAATTTTTAAAACAAGGTGAAACGTCAAAGCCAAATAAAATAGATATTATAATGATGAAAAGAATTGTATAATCAATCTAAGTGAATAGAACTTAAACGCAAAACATAGAAATATAAAAAAACCCTCATTTCATTCAATCTTAAGCGTAGATTATAGACACATCATCTATCTCTGAAGAAAAACATGTGCGATCGCTAGGACTCACATCCGATGCGTACCACAAAATAGGCACCGGCTAACTAAAGGTTAGCAGCTATTAGCGCAGTTCCACCGCATCTATTTTTGTTCGGGCAGTACGGTGGGGCCACACAATTTCTTCTAAAAACGTTCTCATCAGTGACGGTCTCATACTGTCTGGTTACAAGCTCAGTCACGAGAAACTGAACTCTAGCTCGGCAAATTGTTTTTTGACCAAAAAAAAAAAAAATCACGCTATGGCTTTTGCCAGGGCACGGTGATGAAAGTGAGACGACAGTAGGAAATGAAGTCGGGTGTTCGAAAAGTTTCAAGTTCAAATCCTGGCTGCGACCTATATACATGTCCATGGACATGTCCAATTTTTATGAGTGGAAGTCCTAAATCCATCCAACGCACCTCTGTTTGACTAAACGATTGCCAAAGTCGAACTTACATTACCCCACCACACGATAAAGTGTGTGACACTCACAGAAACATTCGTCAAAATCTTATATACGAGAATAATAA
>JAVJIF010022085.1:25000-74009 GCA_038442645.1 Agave tequilana | reverse complement strand
AAAATCTTTAAATGAGGCATATGCTAAGGTCATCCGTATGGCTTCGAGCCGTGCTACGGGTGCAAAGGTTTCTTCAAAATCGATTCCCTCGATTTGAGTGTACCCTGGGGCAACAACCTAGCCTTGTTTCTAACTACATTACCCGATTCATCCAACTTGTTCTTAAAGATCCATTTAGTACCAATAGGGTCTATCTTGGGGCCTAGGAACAAGATGCCATACTTGGTTGCGCTCAAATGATTGAGCTCCTCTTGCATAGCAAGCAACCAATATGAATCGGCCTCGGCCTCGAGGACATTTTTAGGTTCTATGTGTGAAATAAAAGCAAAATTACACCAAAAATCTTGAATCTTAGAGCGAGTGGTTACCCCTTTGATACTTCACTATGACGAGGTCCTTGGGATGATGAGGATTGAATCTCAATCCTTTGGTAGTGGTTGAGAGGGCTCCTCTTCATTTGCTTGATGTTCATTCCTTGAGCCTCTTCCACATTTGGCTTCACTTCCATCACCATCCTTTGGCTTGTCTCCCATGGTAGAAGCATCCTCCAAGGTCACTTTCTCCAACCCTTCATCTAAAGCATCAATTTCTACACAATTCTTAACAAACTTGTTAGATTCCTCAAATTTAACATGAATAGATTCCTCAATAGTCAAAGTTGACCTATTGAAGACTCTATAAGCCTTACTAGTATTTGAGTAACCTACAAAAATAGCCTCATATGATCTAGCATCAAATTTCCCAAATTAATATTTGTATTTAAACAAAACATTGCAACCAAACACTTTGAAATAAGAAACATTAGGTTTTCTAGAAAATACATCTCATAAGAAGTCTTAGTAGTATTTTTACATAGGAAACACGATTGCAATGTAACATGAAGTATGAACGGCCTCGGCCCACAAATAATGTGGTAGACCATATTCATTTAACATTGTCCTAGCCATCTCTTGTAAAGTACGATTTTTCGCTCAACTACTCCATTTTGTTGTGGAGTTCTAGGACAAGAAAGTTCATGTTTTATTCCATGTTCTCACAAAAGTGGTAAAGGAAGGTTAATGAACTCACCTCCTCTATCACTTCTTATTTAATTATTGAGGAGTCATTTTCCTTTTCAACTCTTTTCTTAAAGGCTTGAAAATGTGAAAAGGTTTGACTTTTATGTTCAAGAAAATAAAACCCAAGTAAAACGCGAAAAATCAGCTACTAAAAACATAAGCAAATCTACTCCCACTTAAACTTTGGTTTGTGTAGGGCCAAATAAATCCATGTGGATTAGCTCCAATGGACGGTGAGACTGATATCCTTAATTGATTGAATGAGGACTTAGTTGTTTCCCAAATTGACATGCGTCACAAACTCGGTCCTTTTCAAAGTTCAATGAAGGAATACCCTTCACCATTTCTTAGAGTTAAGCCTAGAAATATATGGTCAAATGAAAAGTGGCCTAATCTCCTATGCCATAACCAAGAGTCGTCATCGAGGGCTTTTAACATGTTATATTACAAGACATATTAGCATATCTATCATATATACATTATTTTCACGAAACCGGAAAATACACAAACATTAGAATTTTTGTCAACTATTTTACAAGCAATATCATCAAAAATAACATTAAATCCTTTATCACATAATTGACTAATGCTCAAGAGATTATGCTTGAGCCCGTCTACTAAAACTACATTTTCAATTAAAGGAGAAGTGCCAAGCTTTACATTACCAATACCAATGATTTTACCCTTGGCGTCATCTCCGAAGGTGACGGTGCCACCTTCATGATATCTTGATAGGTTGCAAAGTTGTTGATGTCCCAAGTCATGTGCCTTGAGCAACCGCTATCAAGATACCACAAACCTCTACGTCGTTGGGCTTTAGAAAGTACCTATATCATTTAAAACAATTGTTGACTTTGGTACCCAAACTTTTTGGGTCCTTGAAAGTTAGGTTACGAACCCAAACATTATGAGATGATGCACTTAGTCTATCATAGCAAAAATTAGCTAAGTGTCCTTTCGTCCACAATGTGAACATGTGTACACTTTTCTATACATAAATGCATGGTGTGTATGTGAAGTGTGAGCATGCTTTGGGGGTTTACCATGATGCATAGGTTGTGTAGCATGTACATGAGCATGAGTGATTAAGACTTGGAAAAAGGGGCGTACTTATTATGTGTATTAGAATGTGATTGATGGTACCTTTCTTGTCTCCGCTATAGCCTAGGGCTATACGAGTCGGATCTCAGGGAGAGCTAGTGTAGAAACGTTACGATACACGTGAGAAGATAAACGAGAACTCTTCTTTGTTACAAGAATAAAGGAATCAAAAGAAAAACAAATAAAGAAAGGAAATGGCTATGGCTATGTTCATGGTGGAAATCGGGAGAAATCAAGATTGAGATGGATTTGAACTAACAACTAAAAAGAAAGTAAAATCAAGAAAACTTTGAATGCAAGAAATCCATGACTAGCTAACCTTAAACTACCTTGCTAACTAATAAACTCCGTGATAGTGATGCGTGCCTCATGTTGATTCATCGGCATGTATTTGTCTTGCTTGTGATCTAATTACTTTCCCACTAAGATGATGGGGATTCATTCTTGGACTTGTCTTGTAGCCTCCATAGATGGTCATCGGCCTACAAGATAGACTTTCACTAATGGAATCACAAGAGATACACTCAAGGGATGCAAATGAAGAACATACAACTTTCACTAATGGAAGTAGTGAAGTTGTACATCAATTAGCATATTGGTGCTCCATCTCCATGTTCCATCAAGGCACTAGTTCAAAGACTAGGCTCTACATGAGGCACACATGAATCATATGGAGAATTACAACAAGATTCTTGCCAAGAAATGAAACAAAACCATCGGAGAAGAGAAGATCATACAAATTGCAAGATGAAGTAAAGCATTCACCCATGAGTTAGGAGTTAGCAAGAGTAGGGTTAGCTAGTACATGGAACAAGAATTAGTACTAGACATTACAAAAGCAAAGCAAAGCATGATTGAATTGCTAGAAAATTAACAAAGCAAGTAACAAAGCAAAATAAAAGCAAGTGAAGAAGACAAACTAGAATCAAGCTCAAGTAGATATGTAGAGAATGGATCATCCTTGTATAGCTCCAAGTTGTCACTCCTTGTGATACAAGCTCTCTCTCTCATACAAATCTCTCTTGCAATGAAATCTAGGGAGGAGAAGATCCTAGAGAGAACTCAAAATCCTAAACAAAACCTAACAAAATTACAATCTATTCACTAATCTCTCTCTCTTCTCTGATCACCTTTTTTCTCGCAGGTACAAATGAAGTATTTATAGGAGAACTGAGAAGCTTCTGGAGATAAGGTGGTTGCCACAAAATCCGGGGATCCAACGGCCCTAGATTGCCGCGCCCTGCGCGCGTCCGCGGCTTAACGAATCGTTCAGCAACGGATTCTGTTGCTGAGTGGTTACGGGGTTGTTGGCCACGTGGACATTCTAGAATATCGTTGGTTGAGCGAATCTTCTCGGATCTTGGGTTTAGATTTGGCTTTATCCTTAAGCTTGGATTAATCACTTAATAGTGGTAATTAAGTGATATTTGAAAATCTCTCTCTTAAATGTGTACCGCAAATATGTAGAGAAGAGGATTAAAATTCATATATTTATTTGTAAATGCATGGGAGTTATGATGTAAAATATGCAATATTGGATACCAATCACACCCCCACACTTATTCTTTTGCTCGTCCCGAGCAAAAACAAGAAAAAGAAAAGAAAAATCTAAACTACCAATTTATTACACCACTTTCGCAGGTGACGCGATTGCACTGAGCATGGCAACAAGCCGTTAAACCTCTAGGTTACCCTAGAGGAGGAGTGTTGTCTCCTGAGGGTTTTCAGCAGGGGATTACACCCACAAAATCCATTAAAGAAAGAAGACAAATGTTAGTATTTCGAAAACGCATTTTGAATAAGAGACAAGTTTACGAACTATTTTTGCAAAAATATAAGTGATCCTAGGTCATAAGTCCACCTATAATCATTCTTCTTAAACTTAGTATCCACGCAAGATCTTGTCTTAATTAAGGTAAGAGTTCAAAATTGGATTGAATATTTTATCTCTCATAAAACCTAGATAATATGCACACCGTGTAGTGAGGATTTCCTGGGATTTCAACTCCAACATAAAGCCATTACTTTATTTATAATTATATTTTTCTTTTTTCTCTTTTTTCATCCCTTAGTTTCCTTAGCTTTCTTATTCACCCATGTAGCGAGCCTATACCGAGGACTCCAAGACCAGATGGTCTTAGGGCACCAGATGAGAAACATCCCTCGGGTTTAAGGACTCGAGTGAAAAAAGGCCACAAAACTAAGAGGGATTATTCTTAATCACCGTTAGGCGTGAATAATCATGCTTCTTGAGGCACAATTACCCAGTAATAAGTGAGATCACTGTTAGCCGTGAGTCATCATGCTTCTGAGGCATAATTTCCCAGCTTAATAAGTGATCTTTTATTTATATATTTTGTTTTCTTTTTTTCTTTCTCTTTTTTTTTTTTTTTTTTATATGGCATTTTTGGTCTTTGTTTCCATCCCAAGAAATGTGTAAGGTTAAAGTGCATATTATCTAAGGCAAAAAATGCAAGATAAAAATATCTCCTCAATTTTACTTACTTAGCCTATAATTTTTCAAACAAGATCTATTATTTCAACTAAGTTTAAGATGTCATAATTAAGGCTTTCTTAATTTCTAAGATACATCTTAATTTTCTTAAAAAAAATCAAAAACTTTATCTTCTTATTTCAAAAAGTTTATTATTTATTTTTTTTTATTTTTATTAAAAGAAAATCTAAAAGAAAATAGAAAATCTATAAAGAAGGTAAAATCTAAAAGAAAATAAAAAACCTAAAAGAAAATGAAATCCTAAAAAATTGAAAATCCTATGATCCTATGTTAGTAAACCCTCCCCCACACTTATTTCATGCATTGTCCTCAATGCATTATGGAAATGTATGCATGATGAAACAGGTAAGAGGTAGGAAAAATATTTACAAGGAATATACAAATGTAACTCTCACCTGGGTTTTGTGTTTCTTCCCTCTGGCCCGTTTCCCATCGTTCCAATGTGTTCTCTTTCTTGAACTCCATTGGGAAACGGTCTGAATTGTTCTTACCTAGGTGATTCCAGTTTCAATTTGTTGTTATTTTCATTCATTACTCTTTCCACCACATCGTTCACAAACAAAGTCCTCACCACTCTCACTCAGAATCTCATCACTTCCAGTGTTTAGAAATTTTAACTCCTCTCCATATAATTCTTCAAAGCTCAAGTCAACATCCGGCAGTGGACAATTAGCTAACTTACCCGAGTTACTCATCTAAGCACATAATCTCTTCAGCAAACAAGTCTTCAAATGATATATCAATTGGAGGTTTAATACAGTCTCAGTTGGCTCATTGAAAGTGAAAGTATCCAAATCAACTTTCCCGTTTGAAGGGTACTCGGATAAGAGAATCACAAGATTGTGACTCATTTTTGGATCTTCACCTTCCTCCTCACAATTGTTACTAATGAATTAACCTCAAATGTTTGATCTTTTGTTTTGTGAGGCTGTGTGTGGAAGACATTGTGTTCATGGTGTCATGTTACCAAAAGTCAACCTCATTGATCCATTCCGGCAATTAATGATTGCATTTGCAGTAGCCAGGAATGGTCGACCCAGAATGACAGGAATTTGTGCCCTTTGATTGGAATTTGACACTGGTTTGTTTCAAGGACAACAAAGTCAACTGGATAAAAGAATTCTCCAACTTTGACCAGGACATCTTGAATTACCCCTTGGGTTTAGTAACAGAGCGATCAGCCAATTGAATGGTCATTTGGTTGGGTGGAGATCACCTAACCCCAATTGTTGGTACACAGAGAAAGGCAGGAGATTGATACTGGCCCCCAAATCAAGAAGTGCCCTATTTATTGTAGTCTGTCCTATGATGCATGAAATGGTGGGGCTCCCTGGGTCTTTGTATTTAACAGGAATTGGACCAGTGAGCAGCTCATTGATGGATGATGCAAGGAAGACTTTTTTAGGGACTTGGGTCTTCCTCTTCTTAGTGCACATTTCCTTCAAAAATTTGGCATATGATGGCACTGTTGAATGGCATCAAGAAGAGGGACATTGACTTGGACCTTATTGAACATTTCTTTTATTTTCTCCATGTGAGCATTTGACTTGTTATTTAGAAGCCTATTGGATATGGTACTCTAGGCTTATAAGGTTGCTCATCTACCTTTTCTTCCCTTGGCTTGAATGTGGATGGCTCTGCACTAGAGGATGGTTTGTCAAAAGTTGGTGACATTGGGACATGAGGAGTTTGCTTTGGTACTGGATGAGATGGTGGACTAGAAACCTTATTGTCTACTTGTTTACCAGATCTCAGGGGTGAATGGCATGACAATGACTGGGTCCTGAATCTTCAACTTTGGGATTTAGCAATGGCTGGCTTAAGAACAGTCCTTTTTGATTCTCAGCCAATTGCTTGATCTGGACCTTCATTTCATTCAACTCCTGGTGGTTCTTTGTTAAGGTTTCTATCATTTGTTTCAACTCAGATATTTCAGAATTATTTTGGGGTGGATGTTGAGGATATGGAGATTGGAACTGTGATTGTAATATGGTGGAGGATTCTGATAATACTGTGGTGGACTTTGAGATGGATGAACATACAGTGAATTCTGATCGAAACTGGATGGATGAAACGAGTGTACAGATGTGGAAGTGGTGGCATATGATGCTCAGTACCAGACTGACTCCATGGAAAATTTGGATGGTTCTGCCATCTGAATGTAAGTGCTGGAGTATGGGGGTCTGGTAAATGCTGCATTCATGTTCTCCTGAAATGGGGGCTGATACAATGGACACTCCTCAAACAACTGGCTAAGGTCTGACATTGGTGCAACCTGGTCAAATCAAAGGCAATGGGTTGACCTGGTGACCACAGAATTCCCTATTGACTCAAGCAAACTAATCCTCTCATTAATTGTGTGATCTTGGTTTCTGCAGCTATAGAGGATTCTTTGGAATGTGTACCAGTTCTGGAAGTGGTGGAAGTCGGTTTATCAGGGCATGACTCCCATGAATGGTTTTCTCAGCTAGGGTTTCAAAGAGATCCCACCCCTGATGTTCATCTTTCTTCAGAAATTCCCCTTGGCACATGGATTCTAAAAGTGTTTTGTTTAGTAATCTAATCAATCATAGATAATCTGGCATAGACGCCATTTCTCTATGCCATGATGGGGACATAGGGCTAAGAGGTCTTTGAAACGCTCAAGATATTTCCAGAAAGGTCATTTTGTTCTTGCTTGAATTGCATTATGTTTTTCTCATGAGGGCTGTTTTGTGGATAGAATAGATTTCCTAAGAAAGACATTAACAAAATCATCCATGAAGATATGGAACTGACAGGAAGATTATAAAGCCATTTCTTAGCTAAATCTTAAGTGCAAACGGTATGAACCGTAACCTAACAGCATCCTCAGAAAGTGGGATATTCTCCTCATTTGGCATACCTCTTCAAACTCACGAATAAAGAGGTACGCATCCTCAGACTCTAGACCATGGAAATGGGGAAGTGTACTAATGAATTGTGGTTTCAGCTCAAAATTGTTTCCATTAGGCTCGGGGAGAAGAATGCATGAAGGAATGGAGGTGCGAATCGGATAAATCGATCCTGAAGTGGGACGTTGTTGGTCATGATGAAGTGGTTGTGAAAGTGTAAGTGTAGAAAGAATTAGGATCACAAAAACCACTATTGTATATACAATCACAAACAACGTGCACCGATAACACCAGCGAAAAAGAAAAATAACAAACAACAAAAGAAAAAATCAATCCAAGCTTGTCTAGGGGTTTGGTCCTAGATGACTCCTAAATAGACTGTCCACAGGAGGTTTGTGTGGACCTGACTATAAGCAAACAGCCGGGAAATCCAGGGAAGGGTAAAGTCGTGGGAGGTTTTCGTCCGAAGACGTTCCTTAATTAAATAACCAACAACCTTCGGGCTTCGGCCCTTAACCCCTTTCCTAGACACCGATTTTACAGAAGTCAATTTCCAACACTTTTCCCCTTAGGGATAATCTCCTAAGTGAGTCCGGATGTCCCTAGGGCCAACGTCTATCAAATTTATTTACAAGCTTAGGATTGTGAGTACGTGGGAAAATGATTTCCGGGCTAAGGAAAGGGTAATGACCTCCCCCAACTTATGTTATTTACAGGAATTGCCCTTAGAATTAATTGTGCAAGTGTACGATATAGAAAAACAAGGTTCACTCCAAGTAAGAAAAATCAAACAAAGAGTGAGTCTTAGTCTATATGCAATGAATCACGTACCTTGTCCACGCACTTTCAACAGTAAATTTAAAGTAATTGAAAGACACGTGCCTATAATGCAAGATGTCTAACAATTTTTAGCAATTATCAACCAATTCTTACTGTTGAATTAATTAACAGGAATACAGTGAAGTATACAGGAAATGAAGTATATAGGCAGCAGTATCTTGCAGAGCAGAAGCCCCTGCAAAAATTTGGTAAGTAGTGAACTCTAAAGTGCCGCGTCCCACGGCAATTCTTGTGGATCCGCGGCACAATAGAGGGATCCTGGGCTCTGCTTTCTTGAGCAGAGGCCCAGGTCCACTTATATGATTCTGCTGTGCAAATATTTCTGAATCTTCAACCTGTACCTGCAACAGAGAAGATATATCGTTTAGTTTCTCACTTTAAAAAATACCGTCGCTCTCCCGGCAACGGCGCCAAAAATTGATTAAGAAAGAATACGTATGCGCCGTATTAGAGAATTGTCATCCCCGGCAACGGCGCCAAAAATTGATTAAGACTTGGAAAAGGGGCGTACTTATTATGTGATAGAATGTGATTGATGTACCCTTTCTTGTCTCCGCTATAGCCTAGGGCTATACGAGTCGGATCTCAGGGAGAGCTAGTGTAGAAACGTTACGATACACGTGAGAAGATAAAACGAGAACTCTTCTTGGTTACAAGAATAAAGAATCAAAAGAAAAACAAATAAAAGAAAGGATGGCTATGTTCATGGTGGAAATCGGGAGAAATCAAGATTGAGATGGATTTGAACTAACAACTAAAAAGAAAGTAAAATCAAGAAAACTTTGAATGCAAGAAATCCCATGACTAGCTAACCTTAATACCTTGCTAAACTAATTAAACTCCGTGATAGTGATGCGTGCCTCATGTTGATTCATCGGCATGTAATTGTCTTGCTTGTGATCTAATTACTTTCCCACTAAGATGATGGGGATTCATCTTGGACTTGTCTTGTAGCCTCCATAGATGGTCATCGGCCTACAAGATAGACTTCACTAATGGAATCACAAGAGATACACTCAAGGGATGCAAATGAAGAACATACAACTTTCACTAATGGAAGTAGTGAAGTTGTACATCAATTAGCATATTGGTGCTCCATCTCCATGTTCCATCAAGGCACTAGTTCAAAGACTAGGCTCTACATGAGGCACACATGAATCATATGGAGAATTACAACAAGATTCTTGCCAAGAAATGAAACAAAACCCATCGGAGAAGAGAAGATCATACAAATTGCAAGATGAAGTAAAGCATTCACCCATGAGTTAGGAGTTAGCAAGAGTAGTGGTTAGCTAGTACATGGAACAAGAAATTAGCTACTAGACATTACAAAGCAAAGCAAAGCATGATTGAATTGCTAGAAATTAACAAAGCAAGTAACAAAGCAAAATAAAAGCAAGTGAAGAAGACAAACTAGAATCAAGCTCAAGTAGATATGTAGAGAATGGATCAATCCTTGTATAGCTCCAAGTTGTCACTCCTTGTTGATACAAGCTCTCTCTCTCATACAAATCTCTCTTGCAATGAAATCTAGGGAGGAGAAGATCCTAGAGAGAACTCAAAATCCTAAACAAAACCTAACAAAATTACAATCTATTCACTAATCTCTCTCTCTTCTCTGATCACCTTTTTCTCGCAGGTACAAATGAAGTATTTATAGGAGAACTGAGAAGCTTCTGGAGATAAGGTGGTTGCCACAAAATCCGGGGATCAATGGCCCTAGATTGCCGCGCCCTGCCGCGCGTCCGCGGCTTAACCGAATCCGTTCAGCAACGGATTTCTGTTGCTGAGTGGTTACGGGGTGTTGGCCACGTGGACATTCTAGAATATCTGTTGGTTGAGCGAATCTCTCTGGATCTTGGGTTTAGATTTGGCTTTATCCTTAAGCTGGATTAATCACTTAATTAGTGGTAATTAAGTGATTATTTGAAAATCTCTCTCTTAAATGTGTACCTGCAAATATGTAGAGAAGAGGATTAAAATTCATATATTATTGTAATATGCATGGGAGTTATGATGTAAAATATGCAATATTGGATACCAATCAATGAGCATGAGCATGATGAACATTTTTCTTAGGAGCTTGTTTCTTAGGAAACATATTCTCCATCTTCTTCTTATCAAACTCACTACACTTTTTCAAAACAACATCAATGAGTCTAATCTTTCTTAAGCATGGCAATCTCATTAGAATCTACAAATGGGTCTTCCTTTACAAGCAATCTTTATTTTTCAAAATCATTTTTAGTGGAAACTAAAGAAGAATGCAAGTCATTATTTTCTTTAGAAAGATTTAACACTTGAATACTCAAAGATTCATTATCCTTTTTCATTTCAAGTACTTTTTCTTCATGAAGTCATAATTTTGAGAAAGTTCTATAAATGCTTCACTTAACTCATCCATGGATATAATCTTCATCAAAAGGAGTTGAGGGGGTTACCTTGCTTGTGCTCTCATTGCCATGAAGCACATATTGGCGGTGTCGATCTCCTCTTCGGATTCACTTTCGTCATCCATGTTGCTTCATAGCCTTCTTCTTGTATGGCTTCTTGGATGAAGATGGCTTTACTTGGTCGGACACTCCGCTACAATGTGTCCGGCTTTTGCAATTGAAGCATGATGATCTTTCTTCTTTGCCTCCTTGCCATCTCCTCCGTCCTTGGAACTTTGCCTTGTTGTACATCCTCCGGACGTTTTTGACTAGAAGTGAGAGCTCCTCGTCATCTTCTTCTCATCATCTTCGTCGGAGTAAGTAGCATGACTTTTGAGGCAATAGTCTTCTTGGAGGGTGCATGCTCCCTTGCCTTCCTCTCCATCTCATGGGTTTTAAATTCCCAATGAGTCGATGAGCTCAATCTCATCTTTATCATTGAGTTCCTTCAATGTTGTAGCTTTCACTTCCCATGATGGAGGAAGAGCCCGGATGATCTTTCTCACCCTTGGTCGTTGTGATGTCTTCACCTAGAGAAGAAAGCCCATTAGTAATCTTAGTAAATTTAGTAACCATATCATCTATGGTTTCATGTTCTTGCATGCAAAATTTTCATATGGGACCGAAGAAGATCTATCTTGGCCCTCTTCACTTGTGATGTCCCCTCATGTGTTACTAGCAAATGGGTCCAAATCTCATAGGCGGATTTGCAATGGATGACTCTAGCTATGTCATCATCATGAGGGCTTGTAGGAGTGCATAATGAGCCCTAGCATTGGCATCAAACTCCTTGGTCTCAATTCGGACCAAGTAGATTCTCACCATCGGGGGGTACTAAATTGTTTAGTCACGGCCTTTGCAACTCGGCTACCTAGAGATTGCAAGAAAACAGTCATTAACCTTCCATATGGAAAGTAAGTCCATCAAACTTAGGGGGGTCTTAATACCATCGGCCATGTTTACTATGTGGAAATGAATGAAATGATAGCAATATGAGGATCTCTCTAAGGTTGTTAAGCCAAATCCTAGAGTCCAAGCTCTGATACCAATTGAAATACACCTAGAGGGGGGGTGAATAGGTGTAATTGCTAATCTAATGATCTTTTTAAACTTATGAAATGAGTGATGCAACAATCTCTCAAAAAACACGACTAAGAGCCGAATACCCTTGCGAGGTTCTGAACTCCTTCCTCCCAATCCCTTAAATGGGTTAGAGGTGCGCAATGCAAACCGTGTTGTATTGAGGTGTGATGATCAATGCCAAGTATGATGATGAAAATGAAAGGCTCACAATGTAACACAACAAGTATAGCAACACAAGATTCCACAAGTAGAGGGTTAGTTACTCAAGCAAATAATTCAAGGCAATATAAACAAAGGAAATTGAAAGCAAGAAGAACGTAAAGGCAATCGCAAACAAGGATGATTGTTTTCGAGGTTCGAGCCCGTTGCTCTAGTCCCGCCTTCACCTCCGTGAAGGGTTTCCACTATCCCCTTAGGATCCCGTACAAGTTAGGCCTCCAAAGACCTCAAGCCCGTAGCTTCACCTTACAAAGAAACTCCACCGAGGAGCTTGTCTCCACAAGAACAAGGATTACAAATAGTGATCTTAACTAGACCACAACACTCTTTTACAAACACTCTCACTCTTTTACAACTTCAACCTATAGAAAGAATATGAAATTTTTGGCTCTATGAAGTGTGGTGAGAAAAGCTTCAGTTGTAGAGTGATATTAGAGATCAAACAACAACTGAAAAAACCAATTTGAAAGAATGGAAATGAAAGCTTTAAACTATTTTTCTCTTTCACTTGAAAACAATGAAAACTTGTATTTTTCTTGGTGAATAACTAAGGCCTACTCCCCACTATTTATAGGGAGAGAATAGGTTAAAAACTCTGATTTTCTAGCTAATTTGATCAGAAAAAGAGTCCAACAAACTCCTAAAAACTCTGTAAAAAGAGAAAACCAAAAACAGTTTTTCAGAAATTCCAAAAGAAGAAAGAGCCGTTATGGCTTGATGCAGGCCTACCGGTCGAATGCCGGTCGACCGGGTCCCTGCTGGCAAAAGAGCCGTTGGGACATCGGTCGACTGCCAGTCGACCGATCCAAGAAAGGAAACACAGTTCCTTCTATCGGTCGACCGACCCAGTCGACCGAAAAGATACAGAGAGCAGACGTCTCTTTTCGGTCGAACCGGTCTGTTGGTCCGGTCGACCGACAGACATGCACACCTGTGCATGTCGGACACAGCAGCCGGTCGACTGCCGGTCGACCGGTCTGCCTGAAACAGGATTCTGGGCAGATTTTTGAGATAGAAAATTTTGTAAAAATTCTTTAAAAAATCTGAAGCTAAGTGTTATGCAGAAAATAGTTTATATCATGTTTTAAACAAGTTTTTGAAGATATAAAGCTTTGAGTACATGTATGTATAAACTAAGGCATAAACTTAGAAATAAACATTTTCAAAAACAAAGGAAACATACAAAAAACAAATGGTGTGCAAATCCTAGAGCCAAATTCACATATTCAATCTTTAACAAACTAAACTTACAAACTTCTAGGTCTTCAAGACTTCAAGATGGGCTATCTCACTTGATCTTCAATATTGTACTTTGAGCCCAATTTGACTTGTCTTGAGTCCAATGTACTTCCTTTAGGGAAGAATTCATCTCTTTAATATATAAACCTGAAACACACTTAAACAACAATTTATATTAGTACAAAAACTAATATGTTTTGTAATCATCAAAATACACTAAACAGGGTTGATTGTAACCTTGGGCCAACATATGTTGATGCTAATACTATTAATAAAGAACTATCTATTGTGTGTGAAAAATTGATTGAAAAATATAAGGTTTTGAAAAAGAAAAGTCTAGAATTGAAAAGGAAACAAAAGTTTGCATTTTAGACTTGATGTTGTTTTGCAAGAGAAAGAGGAGATTTCAAATGTGAGGGATCATTGAAATCTCAACTTAATCTTGTCTTAAAAGAAATGAACTTTTGAAAAATAAAAATGATTGTGAAAACCTTTTGAAGAATAAAAATGATTGTAGTGTTATTTTAAAGAAAAATGAAAACTTGTCTTTGAAACTTGATTTTAACTAAAGGAGAATGTTGCTGAAAAATAAAATAATTTCTATTTCAAATGAGTTAAATGTTTGTTTAGAGGAAATAATGTGTTGCAACATAAAATTGATTTTCATGTTTGCCATACTAGTATAGTTTCTTCATCTAGTCTACCTATTGCATGTACCTCTTCTTCTAGGATTAATGATGATATATGTTTGTTAAAGAAGAGTGTAGATGTTTGGGCTCCATATGAGCCAATGTGCCATGAACCATACACGTTTGAAATCTTTGTTTCGAAAGAAGCAAGTTCCATCTATTATGCATGCACACCCATCACGGCATACACATGCTCCTCACGGACACCATCACACTATGTATGCTCATGTGTACACTTGTACACATTGTGGACGTATGGGCCACCTTGCTAATTTTGTTTTGATAGATTACATACTCCTAATTTAGCAAATAAATTTGTTTGGATTAGAGAAGGTAGTAACTCATGGACCCAATAAGATATGGGTATCAAAGACCACCCTAGAGTTTTTGATGTAGGTTGGGCTCTCACATGACGTGAGAGTGATGGTACCTTGGAGTGGATGCGTTCCGGACTTCATGTGGATCATTTGGATGCATCACTTTCAAGGGAAGTTTGGTGGAGAGGACCACCATGTTTTGGAGACAAGGAAAGTTGCCTTCTAGGTTTGGTAACGATTCCTAACTCCTTATTTATGTTTTCATGCTTTTAATTCATTGTTTATAGCATGTTTTATTGTTTATTGATTATTATGAAAATGCCATGCTTATTAGATTTGTGATATACATGTTAGTTATTTTGAGACACCCATGTTTAATATGGATAATTTTTTTTGTGTTCTCACTATTTGGTTGCTATTGCGTATATCATAGTTCTAATAACATGTGAATATTCATAATAATCATGTTTAAGTTTATCATGTTGAATTTTATCTTGTTTTTGATGCTTCATGTTTTGAATATATGTTTGAATGTTAGTTTTCATTAAGACTAGGTGTATACTTGTGCATATAGTGGGCCACAAATAAATCTATATGTTTGAACTTGAACGCTTATTTGAACCATTAGATGTGCTAGTATAGTCTAGTTTTGATGATTCATGCATTTTAAACTTGTATTCCTATTTTGGATTTGTTTTATGATTGTGTATTTCACTTCATGTATATGTTTGTATTTTGCCAAACTTTAAGATATACATGTATACTCCTTGAGTCATTTGCCTTTCATGCAAATCTATATATGGACTCACTTGTGTTTAGGGATATGTATGTATACTTCATGTTTGACAATTCATACATATACCTGAAATGAAAATTCGTTTTAATGAAAATTTAGTTTTTCATGTTTCATGTATTTATGTTTGACTTCATGTATATGTCCATCTAGTTCAAACTATTCTTATACATATACATTTTTGAGCCACGTGCCTTCATGCATATATCTTTGTGGACTCGTTATGTTTTGGATATGTATGTATACTTTAGTTTGTATTAGACATACATATGCCTTGAAGATTAAGTAGTTTTAATGTTTTCATGTTTTCTTGTTTAAAGGAATAATTGAGCTAATTGAATATTTTCATGATTATGATCTACACATTTTATTATACACTATTTATATTTTGCTCATGTTTTGTTTTTCATGAGTCATACTTATGCCTAATGAATTAGAGTGTTGATTATCATGGGATTTCATGTTTTTTTTGAAAAAACTATTTTGTTTTATTCCTTACTTGAAGGTTTTCGTACTAGTTAACAAAATTTTTCATTTTAACTAGTTCGTATTCTTCGTTGTGTTATGAGTTATACACATGCTATTGTTGTTATTTCAATTGGTATCATTGAACTCTTTCAATTGGTATCAATTTGATCCTTTTGTATACTCATAATTGTTATTGTGTATGTATATTATCAATTGGTATCATCTATGGTGATTGGAACTCATTCTATTTCATACACATATACATGTTTTATTTGTGCTATTATATTTCTATATCTTGAGCACAAATCTTGTTTATGCTAGAGCTTGAATTTCAATTTTATTTCAATTGATTTAGTTTTTAATTGATATCTTAATTCTAGCCTATGCATGTTTTTAGTTTGTATTTCATAAAGGGGGAGAAAATTTGATTTTGTCTTTAAATTGGTATTTGATTCCCACTCCCTTGCTTTATGGTAAAATATAGTTTCAAATTGGTATCATATGCTTAAAAAGAAAATACTCTCTTTTGATATCAAGATGTTTATGTGTTAAGTTGGTATCTAAAATTTTGTTTTAAGAAATAAAATTTTGTTTTAAGAAATATTCAAAAGTTTTGATTTACTTTGCCTATATGCAAGGGGAGCTTAACATCTCTTCTACATATAGATTCATGTTGAGTGTATCTTGTATGGAGGAGCTTGATAACTCTTCCTTATGTGATACACGTGTGTAGGGGGAGCTTCACATCTCCTCTTATGCATACATAATATGTGTTATGTGAATTAGGGCTTATCATCCCTTCTTCATGTAATACATATGTGTAGGAAAGTTAACTTAGCGTCTTCCTCTTCATGAATGTATATCGCATATATCATTTATAAATTGTTGTATGTTCACTTTCAATTGGTATCAAAATGCACTTCTTTATCATATGTGTTTCATTTGGTATCTTAATTAAGTGTTCATCTTATGATTTGTTGTTTTTAACTCTTTGTTGATTCTTTAATTTGAACAAAAGGGGGAGAAAGATTTTTACCCTCATTTTATTTATTGTTTTGGTTTTACCCCTTTGTTGATGATTGACAAAAAGGGGGAGAAAGATTTGGAGTTTGTTGAGTTTTATATATATGCATACTTATGTTTTGCATATATTAAGTTTAATGTTTAATATAGTTTAATGTATGTTAAATTAAGTTTATGTTTAATATAGTTAATGTATGTTAATTGGTATCTAGAGCATGTTTGTTTTGAACATTTCATTGGTATCTAGAACCTTTATTGTTTATGCATATTTATGCATTCATGTTAAAAGCCTTCATTGCAAATTATTATGTTTATTTTTTATGCATGAGTTAATGGAGAGCGTCTTTGAAGCTTAACTTTAATCCATGCATATATAACTCCAAGAGTTTTGTCATCATCAAAAAGGGAGAGATTGTTGGCCCAAAGGCCTTCCACCCTAGTTTTGATGATGATTAACTCATGTAGTTATGTTTACTAATAATCTTGTGGTGTTTAAGTTTCAGATCATTAACCAAGATATTAGTTGGTGATTAGCTTCAACAAGGAGTTTAGAAGCTTTTCATGGTGATTCCGGTGCCCAAGCATCAAGTTCATACCTTTGCACTCGGTGGATCACGTTTGGGATCGAGTCGGCTTGAAGATGGAAGATCATCAAGAAGACTTAGGTATCCATAGTTTAGATAGTGTGTTTAGATCCATTTGTAAAGCTTAGTATAGTTGATATGCTCAAATGCACAAACACACACGTTTTATGTTTGGTCTTTGGTTTTCATGAATAGTTGATCAAAACAAGTTTAATTGATATATGTATAGTTGTTTCATTCTATACATGCATGCTTAACTTTTAAATAAACTTATTTTGACTTTCCTATTCATGTATTGAAAAATCAAGTTTGTTAAAAATACAGGTTTTTGTTTTGATAAAATTTGCAAGACTCAAAAATGAATTGATATGATTGATATATGTCTTGAAATTTTTATCACTTGTTTGTGGTTCAATATAAAATTTAAAACAAGTTTTATAGAATTTTAAGAAAAGATAAAAGATTTTTCAAAAATATTTAACATGTTTTTCTGACCCTATTCTGTGACTGACAGGCCAGGTCGGTCGACCCGGACGGTCGACCGCACCATGGGCCGGTCGACCCATGCGGTCGACCGACGTGCACAGACTTGTGCACGTCTGGCAGACACAAGCTCGGTTCGACTGTCCGGGTCGACCGGGTCTGAGAGCAGAGCTCTCTGTTTGTTTGGGTCGACCGGCGGTCGACCGGGTTTGCCCAACGGTCACATTTTTGACCGTTGGCGGTCGACCGAGCGGTCGACCGCCAGGCCTGTCAGGCTGCCACGTCAGCCTAACGGCTAGTTTTCTGATGGGCCTATATAAACCCAATTCTTTGGGATTTTGGCCAAGGTTTTTACAAGAGAAAAATTCCCAGTTTTCCTGAGTTTAAAACAAGTTTTCAAATGTGTTTTGGACTTTAAACTTCCAATCTTATTTGTTTTAGGTTTTGAAAAAATCAAAGAAAAGAGTATTTTGGGAGATTTGTCTTGGCTTTCATTTTCTATCTTTTGCAAGAGTTTTCCCAAGTATTTTTCTTTGTGTTTGTTTTCCAAACACCTAGTTTTCCACACTTGAGCTATCTTCTATCCTAATCTATTAGGATCATTTGTTTTGTGGAAAAAGAGGAAAAAGAGAAAGTGTTTGAGGTTGTTGTTGTAAACCTCATAGTTGTAAACCCTCCTTGTATTTGTGTATCCCTCTTTGGTAGAGGTTGATCGGAGTGGTATTTGGATCCCTCTTAGGTAGAGGTGATTGAGTTGGTTGGCTACGGGCTTTATCCCTCTTCGGTAGAGGTGGATTGTGGTTGTATTGCCTCATTGGAGGTTGTAAGGTTGAGAGAGGAGTTTGGTACTCCTATAGTGGATTGGGAAATCCTTCACGGTGGTGAAGGCGGGGATGTAGAGCAAGGTGCTCGAACCTCGAAACATATCTTGGCCTTTGCGTGTGATCCATTATCTCTCGAACCCTTACTCTCTTTTAATTTGTGCAAAGCATCTTCAATTAGTATATTTATATCATCTCTATTGCTTGCACTTATTCTTATTGCTTGTGTTGCCTTGCATCTTTTACATTGCTCATAATCATTATATGCTTGGCTTGCTTGTGTGTGTGCATCACTTATACTCATCCAACAAGAGCTTCACATAGCACCTCAACCCATTTCAAGGGAAATCAAGAGGAGTTAGTCCAGAGCCCTTCACGGGGAATTCGGCTACACTTGTTGTATTGTATTAAGTATGTTGCAATATTTGCATTAGCTTCCGCATTTAGAGCATTTAGATTTAAGATTAGCATTTACACCTATTCACCCCCCTCTAGGTGTTTTTAAAAACATGGTTTTCAAGAGCTGGTAGTAGTATCACATAGTTTGTATGTATAACCACTACTAATTCAATTTGTCTCTATTCTTAAGTTGGAAGTTTGACCAAAAGTTAAACTTTTCAGCCCCGATTGGCCTGAATTATACCTTATATGAGCCTAATTGGACCCAAACTGGAGGAAATATGGTTCCGAGAGCTACGAGTGGTGTTACATAGTTTTTATGTACAATTACTGCTAATTATCGCTATTTCTTGTGTTAATTGGGTATTTTCATCAAAAGTCAAACTTTAACCTTGATTGGACTGAACTAGGCCTTATAAGATACGAAAAGGGCCCAAACAGGGACAAAATGCGATTATCTAGAGCCGGGAGTAGTATTACATAATTTTATATATAATTACTTCTAATTAAACTTTCTTCTAGTCTTAATTTGGAAGTTTGATTAAAAGTCAAACTTTCACACTGATTGGCCTGAACTAGGAGCCAAATATAGTTTAAACAGGGAGAAAACTTGATTTTAAAGAGCCGAGAGTAGTATTACATAGTTTCTATATGCAATACTACTATTAATCTTGTTTTATAGTCTTAATCTGAAAATTTCACTTTTGTCAAACTTTCAGCTCTGGTTGGCCTGAACTAGGCCTTATAAGAGCCGAATGGGACCAAACGGTAGGAAAACATAGTTTTCAAGTACCGTGAATGGTATTACGTAGTTTCTATGTACAAGTACTACAAATTAACCTTATTTCTAATATTAATTAGAAAATTTAACTAAAAGTCAAATTTTAAACCCTGATTAGCCTGAACAGGGCCTTATTAAAGCTAAATAGGATCCAAACGGGGAGAAAATGCAGCTTTCACGAGACAGGAGTACTTTTACATTGTAACTTTGTATAATTACTACTAATTAAACTTGTTTCAGGTCTTAATTTAGATGTTTGACTGAAAGTCAAATCTTGAGCCCTTATGGGCCTGAATTAGGCCTTGTAAGAGCCGAATAGGGCTCAAACGGTAGGAAATATTATTTCAAAAGCTGAAAGTGGTATTACATTGTTTCTATGTATAATTACTACTAATTAACCTAAGTTCTAATTCTAATTAGAAAGTTTGACTAAAAGTCAAACTTTCAACTCCGATTGGTCTGAACTGGCCTTATAAGAGCCAAATAGGGCCCAGACAGGAAGAAAATATGGTTTTCAAGAGCTGAGAGTAGTATCATATAGTTTTTATGTATAATTTAATTAATTAAACTTGTTTATATTCTTAATTTGAAATTTTTCAAAAAAATTAAACTTTTAGCCTCGATTGACCTAAATTAGGCCATATATAAGAGATAAAAAGTGGCTAAACAGAGGAAAACATGGTTTTCTAGAGCTGAGAGTTGTATTACATAGTTTCTATGTACAATTACTGCTAATTATCGCTGTTTCTTGTGTTAATTGGGTATTTTTATCAAAAGTCAAACTTTAACCCTGATTGGAGAACTAGGCCTTATAAGATACGAAAAGGGCCCAAACAGGGACAAAATGCGATTATCCAGAACCGGGAGTAGTATTACATAATTTTTATATATAATTACTTCTAATTAAACTTTCTTCTAGTCTTAATTTGGAAGTTTGATTAAAAGTCAAACTTTCACACTGATTGGCCTGAACTAGGAGCCAGATATAGTTTAAACAGGGAGAAAACTTGATTTTAAAGAGCCGAGAGTAGTATTACATAGTTTCTATATGCAGTTACTACTATTAATCTTGTTTCTAGTTTTAATCTGAAAATTTGACTTTTGTCAAACTTTCAGCTCTGGTTGGCCTGAACTAGGCCTTATAAGAGCCGAATGGGACCAAACGGTAGGAAAACATAGTTTTCAAGTACCGTGAATGGTATTACGTAGTTTCTATGTACAAGTACTACAAATTAACCTTATTTCTAATATTAATTAGAAAATTTAACTAAAAGTCAAATTTTAAACCCTGATTAGCCTGAACAGGACCTTATTAAAGCTAAATAGGATCCAAACGGGGAGAAAATGCAGCTTTCACGAGACAGGAGTACTTTTACATTGTAACTTTGTATAATTACTACTAATTAAACTTGTTTCAGGTCTTAATTTAGATGTTTGACTGAAAGTCAAATCTTGAGCCCTTATGGGCCTGAATTAGGCCTTGTAAGAGCCGAATAGGGCTCAAACGGTAGGAAATATTATTTCAAAAGCTGAAAGTGGTATTACATTGTTTCTATGTATAATTACTACTAATTAACTTAAGTTCTAATTTTAATTAGAAAGTTTGACTAAAAGTCAAACTTTCAACTCCGATTGGTCTGAACTGGCCTTATAAGAGCCAAATAGGGCCCAGACAGGAAGAAAATATGGTTTTCAAGAGTTGAGAGTAGTATCATATAGTTTTTATGTATAATTTTGATTAATTAAACTTGTTTATATTCTTAATTTGAAATTTTTTTAAAAAATTAAACTTTTAGCCTCGATTGACCTAAATTAGGCCATATAAATAAGAGATAAAAAGTAGCTAAACCAGAGGAAAACATGGTTTTCTAGAGCTGAGAGTTGTATTACATAGTTTCTATGTACAATTACTGCTAATTATCGCTGTTTCTTGTGTTAATTGGGTATTTTTACCAAAAGTCAAACTTTAACCCTGATTGGACTGAACTAGGCCTTATAAGATACGAAAAGGGCCCAAACAAGGACAAAATGCGATTATCCAGAGCCGGGAGTAGTATTACATAATTTTTATATATAATTACTTCTAATTAAACTTTCTTCTAGTCTTAATTTGGAAGTTTGATTAAAAGTCAAACTTTCACACTGATTGGCCTGAACTAGGAGCCAGATATAGTTTAAACAGGGAGAAAACTTGATTTTAAAGAGCCGAGAGTAGTATTACATAGTTTCTATATGCAGTTACTACTATTAATCTTGTTTCTAGTCTTAATCTGAAAATTTGACTTTTGTCAAACTTTCAGCTCTGGTTGGCCTGAACTAGGCCTTATAAGAGCCGAATGGGACCAAACGGTAGGAAAACATAGTTTTCAAGTACCGTGAATGGTATTATGTAGTTTCTATGTACAAGTACTACAAATTAACCTTATTTCTAATATTAATTAGAAAATTTAACTAAAAGTCAAATTTTAAACCCTGATTAGCCTGAACAGGGCCTTATTAAAGCTAAATAGGATCCAAACGGGGAGAAAATGCAGCTTTCACGAGACAGGAGTACTTTTACATTGTAACTTTGTATAATTACTACTAATTAAACTTGTTTCAGGTTTTAATTTAGATGTTTGACCGAAAGTCAAATCTTGAGCCCTTATGGGCCTGAATTAGGCCTTGTAAGAGCCGAATAGGGCTCAAACGGTAGGAAATATTATTTCAAAAGCTGAAAGTGGTATTACATTGTTTCTATATATAATTACTACTAATTAACCTAAGTTCTAATTTTAATTAGAAAGTTTGACTAAAAGTCAAATTTTCAACTCCGATTGGTCTGAACTGGCCTTATAAGAGCCAAATAGGGCCCAGACAGGGAGAAAACATGATTTTCAAGAGCTGAGAGTAGTATCATATAGTTTTTATGTATAATTTTGATTAATTAAACTTGTTTATATTCTTAATTTGAAATTTTTTCAAAAAAATTAAACTTTTAGCCTCGATTGACCTAAATTAGGCCATATAAATAAGAGCTAAAAAGCGGCCAAACCAGAGGAAAACATGGTTTTCTAGAGCTGAGAGTTGTATTACATAGTTTCTATGTAAATTACTACTATTTTATCTAGTTTCTAGTTTTAATTGAGAAGTTTGACTAAAAGTCAAACGTTCAGTCCTTTGGTCTAAACGAGGCCTTATACGAACCGAAAAAGGCCCAATCCGAGAGAATATGCTATTTTCAGGAGCTAGGAATAGTATTATATAGTTTTTATGTATAATTACTACTAATTAAACTTGTTTCTAGTCTTAATTGAAAAGTTTGACCAAAGTCAGACTTTCAGTCTCAATTTCCCTGAACTAGGCCTAATATAAGCCGAATATGACCTAACAGAGAGAAAACAAGGTTTTTAAAGAGCCAGGAGTATTATTACATAGTTTCTATGTACAATTGTGGCTAATTAATCTTGTTTCTAGTGTTAATTAGAAAGTTTGACCAAAAGTCAAACTTTCAGCCCCGATTGGCCTGAATTAGATCTTATAAGAGCCGAAAAGCGCCCAATCTGGGTGAAACTACGGTTTTCAAGAGCTGGGAGTAGTTACATAGTTTTTATATATAATTACTACTAATTAAACTATTTTCTGGCCTTAATTGGAGAGTTTGATCAAAAGTCACTCTTTCAGCCCAGATTGGCCTGAGCTATGCCTTAAAAAAGCCAAATATGACCTAAACAGGGAAAAAAATATAGTTTAGGAGCTAGGAGTAGTATTACATAGTTTTTATATACAATTACTACTAATTAAACTTGTTTCTACTATTAATCAGAAAGTTCGTCTAAAAGTCAAACTTTCAGGCTCGACTGGCCTGAACTAAGCATTATAAGGGCAGAATAGGACTTAAATAAGGAGAAACCATGCTTTCAAGAGCCGAGAGTAGTATTACATAGTTTTTATATATAATTACTACTAATTAAACTTGTTTCTATTCTTTATTGGGAAGTTTGATAAAAACTCAAATCTTCAGCCCCGATTGGCTTGAACTAGGCATTATGAAAGCCGAATAAGGCTCAAACAGGGAGAAAACATCTTTTCACGAGCCGGGAGTAGTACTACATATTTTCATGTAAAATTACTACTAATTAAACTTGTTTCTATTCTTAATAGGAAAGTTTGACCAAAAGTCAAATCTTCAGCTCCAATTGGCCTCAACTAGGCATTATAAGAGCCGAACATGACCCAAACGAGAGGAAAATATGGTTTTCAAGAGCCGTGAGTGGTATTACATAGTTTCTATATGCAATTACTACTAAATAACCTTGTTTCTAATGTTAACTAGTTTAACTTACTTTAGGATTATTTGAGAATTTTTATCAAAAGTCAAATTTCAGCCCTGATTGGCCTGAACTAGGCCTTATAAGAGACGAATGAGGACAAAACTGGAGGAAAAAAAGGTTTACAAGGGACGTGAATGGTATTATATATTTTCTATGTATAATTACTACTAATTAACTTTGTTTCTAGTGTTAATTGGAAAGTTTGACCTAGAGTCAAACTTTCAGCCCCAATTGACCTGAATTAGGGAATATAAGAGCTGATTAGGGCCCAAACGGGAAAAAATGAGGTTTTCAAGAGCGAGAGTAGTATTACATAGTTTTTATGTTCAATTACCACTAATTAAACTATTTTCTAATCTTAATATGAAAGTTTGACCAAAACCCAAACTTTCAGTTCTTATTGGCATGAACTAGGCCTTATAAGATCTGAATGGGGCTAAACGGAAGAAAAACATGGTTTTCAAGTGCTGAGAGTGGATTATAGAGTTTCTATGCACAATTATTACTAATTAACCTTGTTTCTTATATTAATTAGGAATTTTGATCACAAGTCAAACTTTCATTCCTGATTGGCCTGAACTAGTCCTCATAAGAGCCAATTAGGGCTCAAACGAGGTTTTCAAGAGCCAAGAGTAGTAATACATAGTTTTTATATATAATTACTATTAATTAAACTAATTTCTACTAATTGGGAAGTTTTACTAAAAGTCAAACTTTCAACCCTGTTAACCTGAATTAGGCCTTATAAGAGCCAATTAGGGTCCAAACAGGAAGAAAATGAGGTTTTTAAGTGCCGGGAGTAGTATGACATAGTTTCATGTATAATTACTACTAATTAAACTAGTTTCCAGTCTTAATTGGGAAGTTTAGTAAAAGTTAAACTTTTAACCCTAATTGGCCTGAATTAGGCCTTATAAGAGCCGATTAGGGCCCAAACGAGGAGAAAACGTGGTTTTCAAGAGCCCATAGTAGTATGACAGTGTTTTTATATATAATTACTACTAATTAAACTTGTTTCTAGTTTTTATTGGGAAGTTTGACCAATAATCAAACTTTCAACACCGATTGGCCTGAACTAGGCCTTATAAGAGCCGAATGGGACCAAACGGGAGGAAAACATAGTTTTTAAGGGCCGTCAATGGTATTACTTAGTTTCTATGTACAATTAATACTAATTAACCTTGTCTCTAGTAAGTTCGACCAAAAGTTATTTCAGCCCTAATTGGCCTGAACCAGTCCTTATAATAGCCGCCCAAACGAGGAGAAAATAAAGTTTTCAAGAGCTAAGAGTATTAATACATAGTTTTTTTGCATAATTACTACGATTAAACTAGTTTCTAGTCTTAATTAGAAAGTTTTATCAAAAATCAAACTTTCTGCCCCGATTGGCCTGGACTAGGCTTTATAATAGCCGAATAGGAACCAAATGGGAGGAAAATATGATTTTCAAGGGTCGTGAATGGTATTGCATAGTTCTATGTACAATTCCTTCTGATTAACCTAATTTCTATTGTTAATTTGGAAGCTTAACCAAAAGTCAAACTTTAAAGCCCTGTTAACCTGAACTAGGCCTTATTAGAGCTAAATAATAGGGTCCAAATGGGAGAAAATGTAGTTTTCAAGAGCAGCGAGTAGTATTACATAGTTTTTATGTATAATTCCTACTAATTAAACTTATTTCTAGTCTTAATTGGAAAGTTTGACCAAATCAGACTTTCTATCCCGATTGCCCTAAATTAGGCCTTATATGAGCCGAATATGACCTAAATAGAGATAAAACATGATTTTAAAGCGCCAGGAGTATTATTACATAGTTTCTATGTACAATTGTGGCTAATTAATCTTGTTTCTAGTGTTAATTGGAAATTTGACAAAGTGTCAAACGTTTAGCCCTGATTGGCTTGAACTAGGCCTTATAAGAGCCGAAAAGGGCCAAATCGGGGAGAAACTAGGGTTTTCAAGAGCTGGGAGTAGTATTACATAATTTTTATGTATAATTACTACTAATTAAACTTGTTTCTGGCCTTAATTGGAGATTTTGATCAAAAGTCACTCTTTCCGCCTAGATTGGCCTAAGCTAGGCCTTTAAAAAGTCGAATATGACCTAAATAGGGAGAAAATATTGTTTAGGAGATAGGAGTAGTATTACATAGTTTCTATATACAATTACAACTAATTAATTTGTTTCTACTAATAATCAGCAAGTACGTATAAAAGTCAAATTTTCAAGCTCGATTGGCCTGAACTAGGCATTATAAGAGCAGCAGAATAAGACTCAAACAAGGAGAAAACATACTTTCAAGAGCCGGGAGTAGTATTACATAGTTTTTATGTATAATTACTATTAATTAAACTTGTTTTCTATACTTTATTGGGAAGTTTAATAAAAAGTCAAATCTTCAGCCCCGATTGGCCTGAACTAGGCATTAGAAAAGCCGAATAGAGCTCAAACAGGGAGAAAATATCTTTTCAAGAGCCGAGAGTAGTACTACATAGTTTTCATGTAAAATTACTATTAATTAAATTTGATTCTATTCTTAATAGGGAAGTTTGACCAAAAGTCAAATCTTCAGCCTCGACTGGCCTCAACTGGGCATTATAAGAGCCGAACATGACACAAACGAGAGGAAAATATGATTTTCAAGAGACTGAGTGGTATTACATAGTTTCTATATGCAATTACTACTAAATAACCTTGTTTCTAGTGTTAACTAGTTTAACTTGTTTTAGGATTATTTGAGAATTTTTACCAAAAGTCAAATTTCAGCCCTGATTGGCCTGAACTAGGCCTTATAAGAGACGAATGGGGACAAACTGGAGGAAATCAAGGTTTAAAAGGGACGTGAATGGTATTACATAGTTTCAATGTATAATTACTACTAATTAACTTTGTTTCTAGTGTTAATTGGAAAGTTTGACCAAGAGTCAAACTTTCAGCCCCGATTGGCGTGAACTAGGCAATATAGAGCTGATTAGGGCCCAAACGGGATAAAAATGAGGTTTTCAAGAGCCGAGAGTAGTATGACATAGTTTTTTTGTGCAATTACCACTAATTAAACTATTTTCTAGTCTCAATATGAAAGTTTGACCAAAACCCAAACCTTCAGTCTTATTAGCCTGAACTAGGCCTTATAAGAGCTGAATGGGGCCAAACGGGAGAAAAA
The DNA here is from genome assembly GCA_038442645.1 of Agave tequilana. Lineage (NCBI taxonomy): Eukaryota > Viridiplantae > Streptophyta > Magnoliopsida > Asparagales > Asparagaceae > Agave > Agave tequilana. Next base: position 46,814 of record JAVJIF010022085.1, on the reverse strand, counting down.
CATGATTTTCAAGTGCTGAGAATGGATTATAGAGTTTCTATGCACAATTATTACTAATTAATCTTGTTTCTTATGTTAATTTAGAATTTTGATCAAAAGTCAAACTTTCAGTCCTGATTGGCCTGAACTAGGCCTTATAAGAGCCGATTAGGGATCAAACAATGTTTTTAAGAGCCGAGAGTAGTAATACATAGTTTTTATGTAAAATTACTTTTAATTAAACTAGTTTCTAGTCTTAATTGAGGAGTTTTACTAAAAAGTCAAACTTTCAACCCCGATTGGCCTGAATTAGACCTTGTAAGAGCTGATTAGGGCCCAAACGAGGAGAAAGTTAAACTTTTGGTCAAACTTCCAACTTAAGAATAGAAACAAATTGAATTAGTAGTGGTTATACATAGAAACTATGTAATACTACTTCTGACTCCTGAAAACATATTTTCTCCCTGTTTGAGTCCTATTTGGCTCTTAGAATGTCTAGTTTAGGCCAATCGGGAATGAAAATTTGACTTTTGGTTAGACTCACAATTAAGAATAGAAACATATTTAATTAGTAGTAATTATATATAAAAACTATATAATACTACTCCCGACTCTTGAAAACATGTTTTCTCCTTGTTTGAGCCATACTATGCTCTTATAATACCTAGTTCAGGCCAATAGGGGCTGAAAGTTTGACTTTTGGACAAACTTCCTGATCAAGAGTAGAAACAAGTTTAATTAGTAGTAATTGTATATAGAAACTATGTAATACAACTCCTGGCTCTTTAAAACAATGTTCTCTCCTTGTTTAGGTCATTTTCGGCTCTTATAAGTCCTAGTTGAAGTCAATCGGGGCTGAAAGAGTGACTTTTAATTAAATTTCACAATTAAGACTAGAAACAAGTTTTGTTAGTAGCAATTATATATAATAACTATGAAATACTACTCCCAGCTATTGCAAACTATGTATTAATACTCTTTAGCTCTAGAAAATTTTATTTTCTCCTTGTTTGGGTGGGTTTTATAAAGACTAGTTCAGGCCAATTGAGGCTGAAACAACTTTTGGTCGAACTTACTAGAGACAAGGTTAATTAATATTAATTGTACATAGAAACTACGTAATACCATTGTCGGCCCTTAAAAACTATGTTTCTCCCGTTTGGTCCCATTTGACTCTTATAAGGCCTAGTTCAGGCCAATCGGTGTTGAAAGTTTGATTTTTGGTCAAACTTTCCAATAAAAACTAGAAACAAGTTTAATTAGTAGTAATTGTACATAAAAACACTGTCATACTACTGATTCTATTGATCTATTGATTGGTGTATGCTTATCAGACCATTTGTTTGACTATTTGAGTATGCTTATCAGACCATGCTGGTGGATTTTTTTGGAGTCTTTGAAATAGTGGTGCACAAATTATTCGTATTTTTGGGATGAAATCAGATACGTAATTTAAACATCCTAAAAATCTTTGTAACTGGGTTTTATCTTTAATTTCATCGGGAAATTTGTTTGCAAATTCTATTGATCTATTGATTGGTGCTATGGTTCCCCTATGAATATTGTGAATTTAGAATTGTGAATTGTAATATTTATGAATACAAACCATTTCTGATATGTGAATCCCTTAATAGTGTTGACACTTAAAAAAGACAAGATTCTTATTGGTCCGAACAATGTCTAAACTTGTTGATATTTATAAAAGACAAGTGACAGACAAGCTGAAGACCAGTTTTCACCCATCTCCGAGGGATAAGGAAGCAATTTGGACTCCACTGATCCAGCAAGCAGACAGTGAACCCGGATTGTTTCTAAAACAGACCTCAGCAGGTCTAAGGTGCTAGCACTTAGCATCACATGAGCCCAAAGAGATAGCCTCGCTTGAGAGGCTAAAATCATCCAACTTCGCCTTGAAGCCATTCAAATCTCCGCCACGGAAGACTTCTAGCTCCGTCGAAAAGCTTCTTTTCGAACTTCGCCAGAAACTGCCTCCAGCTCCGCTGTCAGTATACGTGTTACCGACATATACGATATGAAGTACGTAGGAACTTGATCAATCCGAAAACCCGACCATACTAGTTTCAGGGTCACAACTGCTTTTTCTCACCATTTAGATTTTCTAAAATTTTCTAAACTATTTCCGAATTAAATTGGAAAATATCCAATATCGGAATTAACCTAAAACAGATGATTAACTCAACGATTTTTAATTTGCAAATGGGGTAAAATTTCTAGAAATTACTTTAGTAATAAGCTTTAAAATATTATTTTCTATCTGTGAGTATTTTGGCAATTTTCAGAATTAGTCTAAAATCGGGCCGAGTGGGTGTCGCCCGATCTCACAGATCCTTTCGGGATTTTTAATTGACAAACTGGTTGACATTTTTATAATCCGATTTCTTCTTACGTCTTAGACTAATATTCCCTATTTTTCCTAATTTTTGGGGACTGTTCGACACGAGTCAAATTCGGACCCTATTAATTAATATTAAAAACAAATATTTAACACTAATCCCATATTCTTTGGCACTGTGGCATCACCAGGCTTTCCAGAGAGAGTAAACCGACATTAGGATTTTTCTTAATCCCTTCTCTAATTTCTACAACATTCCACAAGGTTCAATTCTAAACCGACATTAGGATATTTTGAACTATGGATAAAAACCCAACCCCATTTAGTTTTTAACCGTAACAGATATACTCTCTTTCTCTCTCTCTCTCACGCACACTCTCGCGCACAGTAGTCCCGCCCCGTCTCAGCCATCACCACCGCCCCGTCTCAGCCACCTCCAACGACACACCAACTCCACCACCACCGGACACCACCACAACCGGCCGTCCAGCTGTCCAACACCACCTAACGCCACTGACAACCACCGCCACAACGCCGCAACCACCACTTCCTTAAACCCCTCCACCCACTCTTTTTCTCCCCTCTCACGTTCACTCCCTCCACCTACATCACCGGGGCATCGCCGGAGCTCCGGCCATCACCTGAGCCGAGCGCGCCGCCGAGAGCCACCGCGGCCACCTCCCGCGGCGACTGACAGCAGCCTGTGCTGCTGTCGCTCCCGCTATTCACTGGACGCGCGCGCACAGCTGGGGGAAGAAAATAAAACCCATAACGGGTTTTGGTGTTTACCTGATCCGCGACCCGCAAACCCGCAGCCCTGTTTTTATAAAAGGTAAAATGCAGAAAGGCCCCTTTGTAATAAAGATTAATTTATTTATAACCCTAGAAAATTACGTCTAACCCCTTAAATACTTTCAGGTATTATAAAAGAAACCTAAACATATTTTGGGACTAGAACTTCGTCGTTTGACGTCGGAATCGCGCGTTCTTGGTCTCGTTGGAATCAGGAGAGCGAGAACTTCAATATTAAGGCAAGTGTTTCCCTGTATTCTTGTTATTTCTTTAACTATATCATTTTTAGAGTCGTATCATTCCTATATTATGATTAGTCTAGATATTTGACCTGGATCTTAGATGTTGAGTAGAATATCAGAGCAGGAACTTGGACTCTTTGAGTGTGCATGTAACATGGAGATAGCCGGGTTAACTGCATGTACTGTGATTACATACTATCGTTACATGTTATTTTGATTTCGTACTACCATTACATGCATGTTGATATGCTTGGTAGTGATTCCTGTTACACATGATAGGCGAGTACATTATTTATACCCGCTATTTGCTATAAACATGCACATTCATCTACATAACTCTAGAACACAGTCCGAAATACGTGTTTACTATCTTTTTGTCACCTATTCCAGTTAAATCATGTCAAATCTTGTCGCCCTTAACTGAACTCACTCGGGGATGGGGAGACTGGATGATTGATCAGATCTTATTAGGTGGGTGTACTGGATCCATATTGTTAATCCCACTGCAGGGGATGGTAGTGCTACTACCGAATGTATATAGCTCCATGAGCTCCCGTTACTTGTTTCGTGCTCCCCTCTTAGCGGAGGGCCCTGGTCTCAGCTGCCAGGGGTCCGTTTAAGGCCGTGATCCCGGGTATGCACGGGATACACCCACCTGATCAGAACTCCTCAATTATTAAGTCTCGTATCACACATGTCGACACTCACGGACAATATAGTGAACATTTACTTACCTGATATTTCTATTATCGTCATCTTCTTACATGTTTTGTTTCAGCCTTCTGCATATTTCATTATCTTATTTTCATTCTTCTTGCCTTTTCTTTGTACACTTGCTCGGTCGCATCTGAGACCCTGGTTTGCTTGCCCAGATATAGAGTCTGTGGTTATACCATCAGAGGATGACGCGGAGTACCTAGACGGTTTGGCTGAGCAGCTGTAGGACAGTTCGTGCGTCTGCCGTCTCTTTTGAGTTTCAGTATGTATCATAGTTGTACATATGTTTTTCTGTTTTCGTTATTGTATAATTATGCTGATGGACTCAGATGTACTCTACTTTTGGTACTGTATTGACTGTGTTATGTACTCTTGTTACATGTAATATATCAGCAGTGTTTTTACCTTATAAGAAAATTTGTACAGATCTACAGTAGGCTTAACGTGTATACGTAGGGACGTTCTACCCGACGTGTACAGGTTGCCGATCATGTCATGTACTCTATTTTGATTAGTGGGACGTGACATGGTTTTAGTGGTATCAGAGCCTAGATTCGAATTTAGCATGGGACAGTTTGCGAAACGCGACCCCAGCTATTCGAATCTAGTTCTTATCTGTAGATTTGTACAAGCTATTATATATACTACTGACAAGGAACAAGAGACATGACATGAGCCCACAAGTCCATCCTTAGGAACTAAATTAGTTTAGCATAGTTCCGCCTCTTAGTCCCGATGCTAATTTGATATATATTACACAGATGGCTCAACGAGTTACTGAGGACGGGCCTACAGAGACAGTGGACTTCATGAAGCTCTTGTTAGAGTCTCAGCAGCATCAGAGTGAGCGACTGACTGTTGCTCTGGAAAAGATAGTTGCTTCAGGAAGTCAGGCGAGGCAGGGAAATGTGTCTGACTTCAGGAGACTCAATCCAGTGGTTATCTCAGGAGAAGAAAGCCATCTGGACGCTGAGCAGTGGCTCATTGACACAGAGAACTTATTGGTAGCAGCTCGAGTTCCGGAAGCTGAACGAGTGGATGTAGTGAAAATTCAGCTATCGGAAATGGCACGTATATGGTGGCTGGCAGAAGAAAGCCATTTGTCTGGACCTATCTCTTGGAAGACATTTTCCGAGGTGTTCTTGGCAAAATTCTTTCCTGACACGGCCAAATCAGAGATGGAGCAAAAATTTATAAATCTCAGACAGGCTGGGAGGATAGTTGATGAGTATGCAGCTGAGTTTTCTAAACTCAGCCGTTTTGCCCCATATATGGTCTCTACCGAGGAGAGTCGGGCCAGAAGGTTTCAACAGGGATTACATCTGGAACTTCAAAGATATGTTATATCCTTCAGGTATAAGACCTTTGCAAAGGTATTAACGGCCGCCAGGGAACAAGAGCAGCTCAGTGGATTGATGAGGAGGGTACCCACTAGTAGCGTAAAGCGTCCAATTGGGCACATTTCTGGAGGAACCCAACAGAAGCAAGTTGGTGCAACACCCCAAAAGCGACAGATGACTCCAGTGCCTCAGCCTAGGATGACTGTGTGTAAATATTGCCATAAGGTGGGGCATCATATAAATGAGTGCCGATTGGCCAAGAACGTGTGCCTGGTATGTGGATCGCCTGAACATCGGGCTAGTCAGTGTCCTCACAGTTGGCAAGTTCCAAGGGATCTCCCCTCAGACTCAGTTGGTCAAAACAAGCTGACGATGTCCGGACCGTCAAGGCCTATGCCTCCCTTTCAGCCGAAACAGCCTCTACCTCCCCAACAGCAGATGTATCGGCAGGTTCAAAGGGGTAAGGAGCAACCAGCCGGACCAGTTAGAGAGAAGGGCAAGGCATTTACTCTGACTACTAATCAAGCTGATGCCTCTGGAGAAGTTGTCACAGGTATTATTTTGGTGCATTCTGTTCCAGCATATGCTTATTTGATTCCGGTGCTACTCATTGTTTTATTTCCTCTAAGTTCATTCGTAAGCATAATATATCCTGTGACACTATGCACCAGGGTTGGACTATTAGCACTGGGAATGGGATAATGTCGTGTAATAAGGTATGTTCACAATGTCCCGTTGTTATCGGTAACAGGGAGTTCATCACGAATTGCCTGCTGATTGATAACTGTGACTTTGACATTATTTTGGGTATGGACTGGCTTAGCCAAGTGCATGCAGTCATAGATTGTCAGAGAAAACGTGTAGTGTTTCAGTCTCCTAAATTATCGGAGTTCGAAATTTCTGCTAAAGGTATACGTCTTGATCAGGATGCAGACCTGGATGTAGTGTGTACGGAAACCTTGGCAACATTAGATGGGGGTCAGACCGACATTCCTGTAGTAGTAAGGGACTTTCTGGATGTGTTTCCTGAAGAGTTACCCAGATTGCCTCCAGATAGAGAAGTTGAGTTTACAATTAAGGTGTTACCGGGTACTGCCCCAATCTCCAAGGCGCCGTATCGAATGGCGCCAATAGAGTTGGCAGAGGTGAAAAAGCAAATTGAAGAGCTTTTGAATAAAGGTTTTATCAGACCAAGTATGTCACCGTGGGGAGCTCCAGTATTATTGGTAAAGAAGAAGGACGGGACACAAAGATTATGTATTGACTATAGAGAGCTAAACAAGGTGACTATCAAGAACAAGTATCCTTTGCCCAGGATCGATGATTTATTTGATCAACTTTGTGGTGCAACAATATTTTCCCGGCTAGATCTCCGCTCTGGCTATCATCAATTGAAGGTGAAAGCATCAGATATTCCTAAGACTGCTTTTCACACAAGATATGGACATTATGAGTTTCTGGTAATGCCGTTTGGACTCACCAATGCCCCAGCAGTCTTCATGGATCTGATGAATCGGGTGTTTTCTCCTTATTTGGATAAGTTTGTCATAGTGTTCATTGATGATATCCTTATTTATTCTAAGACTCGGGAAGAACATGCGGAGCATTTGAGGACCGTGCTGCAGGTGCTGAGGGAGAGACGATTATTTGGAAAGCTGAGTAAATGTGCATTTTGGTTGGAAAGTGTGGACTTTCTTGGACACATTATTTCAGGTCAAGGTATTGGAGTAGATCCAAAGAAAGTGGAAGCAGTAGAAAAGTGGCCAACTCCTAAAACAGTAACAGAGGTGAGACAATTTTTGGGTTTAGCTGGCTATTATAGAAAGTTTTTGAAAGAATTCTCCAAGATTGCTAAACCCTTGACACAGTTGACCAAGAAAGGGGAGAAGTTTAATTGGACAGAAGAGTGTGAGGCAGCTTTTGCAGAATTAAAGCACAGGTTGACAACCGCACCGATTCTTGCTATTCCGGATCAGTTCGGTGGGTTTGTCATACATAGTGATGCGTCAGGACAGGGGATTGGTTGTGTGCTTATGCAACACGGTCGAGTGGTGGCTTATGCCTCAAGACAACTCAAGCCACATGAGCAGAATTATCCAACTTATGACCTAGAATTGGCAGCTGTTATCTTCGCCCTAAAAATTTGGCGACATTATTTACTGGGGACTCGCGTGGAAATCTTCACAGACCATAAGAGTCTGAAATATATTTTCACCCAAAAAGAATTAAATATGAGACAGAGAAGATGGTTGTAACTCATGGCAGAATATGATCTTAATCTTCAGTACCATCCAGGACATGTAAATGTGGTGCCGGATGCGTTAAGTAGAAGACCGCCTGCCATGGTCCTCACACAACAGAAGGCGTTGATCGAAGAAATGAGAAGATTAACCCTAGAAGTGGTTATCCTAGGAGCAGTAGCTCATTGTATGACACTACAACTCCAGTCATCTTTATAGACAAAATAAAGGAAGCTCAGACAGGTGACAAGCAACTTCAAAAGTTCAGGGGTCAGGTGGAAGCAGGACTGAGAAAGGATTTACTTCTTCATGAAGATGGCTCTTTAAGATTTGGTGCACGATTATGCGTGCTGATTGCTAAAACAAATGAAACAACCAATGAAGTTAAGAATGTACCGTGTAGCTTGTGGCTAACGGGTCGAGTCCACGAGGAGGGATGCGATAGAAGCGTTTCGGTGAAGTAAATAGAAACAAAGAAGTGTGTCAGTTTTTTTTTAGAAAAAGAGAATGGAAGGAAAAGAGATGAAAAAGAGAAATTTCAACTTTCAGAAAACGATTTGGAGAAGATGATTTTAAAAAGCTTGCGAGTTGTGTTGTTGTTTAATAATATGAAATCAAGTCTGGGCTTACTATCTTACTACTCAATTGTTTATTTTTTTTTCTTGTAAAATATTAAGTCCCTCAAATGCTCATTTGCCAAACTTCAAGTTGAATCTTTTTTTAGAAGGCTTTAAGTAAAGCACATAAGATGTTAGAAGATGTTGAGTCTTTTTCTTTTAAGAAATCAGAGAATCGGATGTTAAAAAATCAAGCGCGAAGAGCAAGCATTAATTAAAAACGATTCGAGCGATGTTCAAGAAAGAGTTGTGGATTCAACTATCTAAGCCCATCCTCATGTGCCTTCAAGAACACTTTCAAAAAGAAAGGCTTTAAAGAGAGGCATTCATATGAGTCATAGGGTCTTTTTCCTTTTAAAAACAAGAAAAGAAAAAGCAAGGGAGAGTTCGATAGCAAGCCCAGAAAGAAGTTTAGTTACCCATGGAGAAAGAAAAAGAAAACGACGACATAATATAAGCCATACCGTACTGCAAGTAGAAGAGAAATCGGCTCAACTTTGTATTGCTGTCACTTCAACCTTCAAGTACAAGCTCTCAGTTCTCTCTCTCACAAGTTCTTGAAACTGGACTACAACTTAAAAAGAAAGATTACAATTTTGCTTCTAGCTAACAAGAGCCTAAATCCTAATAAAAGAAATGCAAAACTTAATCCTAGTCTTCGCCCCTTTTTGCCTTGCTGAAAGAGGTATTTATAGCCAAAAACCCAACAACCACGATCCCGGGGAGGTCGGGGGAGCAAACGCTCCCCCTAACTCCCCAAGATTGCCGCAAAAACGCGGCTATTGCCGCGTTTTTGCGGCATTGTTGTGGCCAGGTGGCCACAACAAGGGGGGGCAGCTCCCTGGTTTCCTGTTTAGCTCGCATCTCCTGCTGGTTTTCTTGTTGCTGCTTCAACCGCTGACTGAATCAGCATTTGATTTTCTTGGCTCCGATTCCTCGATTCAAGGAGGGATTTTCTCAACTCCTTGATAGCCCAGATTTCTTCACTTCGAGTTTATTCTGAATTAATTCAGAATAAAGTGGGCTTTTGGGCTTGTTCCTCATTTATTTCTTTGAGCATTTGGGCCTACATTTAGCAAAGAAAAAGACAATTATTAATATCATTTATTAGCAAACAAGTATGGTAAAGTGACAACATAAATGCAATGTATGTGACAAATCACACCCCCACACTTATCTTTTGCTCGCCCTCGAGCAAAACATTAGACTAACTTGAATCAATTATTAGACCACTTTCGCAGGTCACTCGATTACACTGAGCATGTGCAACAAGCCGTTAAACCTCTAGGTCACCCCTAGAGGACGAGTTTTGTCTCGTGAGGGTTTTCAGCGGATTACACCCACAAAATCCAAAAAGGAAAAAGGTTAGTATTTTTGAAAAGCATTTTCTTTTTTTTTTTTTTTGGAAGGCGAAAATATTTGAAGTATATTTGTGAGAGTTTAAGTAATCTATAAGTTATAGGAATATCAAATTTTTCATTCCTAAACTTAGTCTCCATTCAAAAACATGTTGTTAATTAAAGTAAGGAGTCAAACTGTACTTCTCATCTAGTCTATTAATTTACCCTGAGTCGTATGCACCATCGTGACTGTGAAGTTTACTAAGGGTTCTTGAACATTAACTCCTATGCCTCATATTTATTTATATTATTGTGAACTTTTATTCCTCCATTTCATTAGGCTTTCTAATCTGCCCATGTAACGAGCTTTCAGTCGGTGACACCCAAACCAGACGGTTTTAGGGCACCAGGTGAGAAAACACCCCTAAGGACCTAAACACCCGAGCAGATAAGGCCACGAAACCAAGGTTTTTATTTATACTATGTAACCCTTTTAGGCGTGAATACTTATGCTTCCTAAGGCATAAATACCCAGCTTAATCAGAGTATACACATTATTTATACGAGGTACCCCTTTTAGGCGTGAATACTTATGCTTCATGAGGCATAAGTACCCAGCTTAATCAGAGAATACTTTTATTTTTTTTTTTTCAAACTTGTCTAATTATCTTTTGCATAAATACTAAGGCTTGCTTAGGCCAAAGCACCTAGCTACTAAATAATTAGACTTTTTTTTTATATAAGGCATAAGAGTCTCTGTTTTAAACCCTAAGTGTGTAAGTGTATTTTGTGTGCATATGTCATCAAGGTAAATATCAAGACTAAATTACTTTCCCAGATTTTCTTCCTAACCCTAAAAATCAAACAAGTTATCTTATTTTGACCAAGTGAAAGAAATCCTAATTATGATTCTCCTATTCCTTAAAATTGACTTAAATACTTACAAAAAATATATCAAAATATTGTCTACCCTTTTTCAAAATTTTTTTTTTTTTATATATCCATTTTTTTCTTTTTTTTTCTTTTTTTCTTTCTTTATTTTTTTTTTTATCAGCTATGTTAGAACCCTCCCCCACACTTATCTCATGCATTGTCCCCAATGTATGAAAGAAATGTATAATTGCATGAAATAAAATGGAAAGGAGGAAAGTTACTGATACACTGGGTCAAAAAGACCCATTACCGTTTCATCTACCGGCACCGATTCCAAGAAAGGTTTAAGGCGTTGACCATTTACCTTAAAGTCATTTCCATTCTTGGGGTCACTGATCTCAACTGCGCCGTGTGGAAACACGGTCTTTACAACGAATGGCCCAGTCCATCGTGATTTTAATTTTCCTGGGAAAAGATGAAGCCTAGAATTGTAGAGTAAGACTTTTTGACCAGGGACAAAGGTTTTTCTTATGATGTGCTTGTCATGGAAAATCTTCACTCTATCTTTAGTGATCCTAGCATTTTCATAGGCCTCATTTCTCAATTCCTCCAATTCGGAAATTTGTAATTTCCGAAGGTCACCGGCCTTAGTCAAATCGAAATTCAACTGCTTGATTGCCCATAAGGCTCGGTGCTCTAACTCAACGGGCAAGTGACAAGGTTTGCCATAGACTAACCTATAGGGAGACATTCCTAAAATCGTCTTGAAAGCGGTCCTGTAGGCCCATAGAGCATCTACAAGTTTTAAGGACCAATCTTTCCGGTTTTGGTTCACAGTTTTCTCTAATATAAGTTTGACTTGTCTATTTGAAACCTCAACTTGCCCACTGGTTTGAGGATGATATGGTGTGGACAACTTGTGAGTTATGGCATACTTTCGCATAAGGGCTTCAAAAGATCTATTGCAAAAGTGGGTGCCATTATCACTGATGATAGCACGAGGGGTTCCGAAGCGGGAAAAAATGTTCTCTCTCAAAAACTTTATGACAACTTTGTTATCATTAGTTTTACAAGGAATGGCTTCTACCCATTTGGACACGTAGTCCACAGCAACCAATATGTATTGGTTCCCAAATGAGTTAGGAAATGGATCCATAAAGTCGATGCCCCAAACATCAAAGAGTTCTATTTCTAGAATTGGGTTGAGGGGCATCATATTTCGAGGTGAGATCCTACCTACCATTTGGCATCTAGGGCACGTCTTGCAATATTCATAGGCACCCTTGAACAGAGTGGGCCAATAAAACCCACTTTGTAGTACCTTTTCAGCAGTCTTGCGGGGACCAAAGTGTCCACCGCATGCAAGTTCGTAACAAAAGGACAGAACACTCCTAACCTCCTCATCGGGAATGCATCTCCTAATAATTTGGTCGGAACAGTACTTGAAAAGATACGGTTCCTCCCAAAAGAAATACCGGACTTGGGATAAGAACCGGTAAACGTCATTTTTGGACCAATGAGATGGAGTTTGGTTTGTGACTAAGTAGTTCACTATATCAGCAAACCAAGGTTCCCTAGAGATAGCTTAGAGATGTTCATCAGGAAAATCCTCATTGATGGGTAATTCGTTGCATGGAGAATTGGGAATCCGTGAGAGATGGTCAGCAACGACATTTTCTACACCTTTCTTGTCTCGAATTTCGAAATCAAATTCTTGAAGAAGGAGGATCCAATGAATGAGTCGGGCCTTGGCATCCTTCTTCATCATGAGATACCTAAGTGCAGAATGATCGGTGAAGATGGTAGTTTTGGACCCTAGTAGGTAGGGACGAAACTTCTCTAAGGCAAACACTACTGCCAAGAATTCCTTCTCGGTCATAGTGTAGTTCAGTTGAGCGTCATTGAGAGTCCTACTAGAGTAGTAGATCACATGCTGCTTGTTATCAATACGTTGTCCTAGGACAGCGCCTATGGCAAAATCAGAAGCATCGCACATAATCTCAAACGGCTTAGACCAATCCGGTGCAGATATGATTGGTGCAGAAATCAGCTCTCTCTTAAGCTTCTCCCAAGAAGTGATGCAGTCAGCATCGAAAGTGAAGGACACATCCTTAGCTAACAGATTAGTCAAGGGCCTAGCAATTTTGCTAAAATCCTTGATAAATCTACGGTAGAAACCAGCGTGTCCTAGGAAGGATCTAATGTCCTTAACGCATTTGGGCATAGGAAGCTTAGCAATAACCTCGATTTTGGCTCTATCCACTTCTATTCCTTTCTTGGATATTTCATGACCCAAGACAATTCCATGTTTCACCATGAAGTGGCATTTCTCCCAGTTTAGTGTCAAATGTTTTTCAGCACAACGTTGGAGGACGAGTTCAAGATGGTGGAGACATTGAGTGAATGAATCTCCGTAGATGGAGAAATCATCCATGAAGATTTCTAAGAAGCGCTCTACCATGTCAGAGAAAAGACTCAACATGCAACGTTGAAACGTTGCTGGGGCATTGCATAAGCCGAATGGCATTCGACGATAAGCAAATGTCCCAAATGGACAGGTAAACGTGGTCTTTTCTTGGTCCTCAGGAGCGATAGGGATCTGGTTATAGCCCGAGTAACCGTCCAAGAAGCAGTAGTATTCGTGACCCACTAAACGTTCAAGCATCTGATCAATGAAGGGAAGTGGAAAGTGGTCCTTACGAGTTGCAGCATTTAGTTTCCTATAGTCAATGCAAACTCGAATCTTCGTGGGAAGTCGAGTTTGAACCAACTCTTTGTTCTCGTTTTCCACTACGGTGAAACCAGATTTCTTTGGGACCGCGTGGACAGGACTGACCCATTGGCTATCCGAAATGGGATAAATTATCCCATTGTCTAAGAGTTTTATAATTTCAGCATGAACAGCCTCTTGCATTATAGGGTTTAACCTACGCTGCGGGTCTCTCTTGGGTGTGGCATCTTCATTGAGATGGATGCGGTGTTGAACGATGGTTGGACTTAATCCCTTGATATCAGTCATAGTCCACCCGATGGCTTCCTTATGTTTTCTTAGAATATCTTTCAAATCTTTTTCTTCCCCGTCATTTAAATGGGAGGCAATGATGACGGGAAAGGTCTCTTGTTCGCCTAGATAGGCGTACTTGAGATGCGCAGGAAGGGCTTTTAATTCTAAGGAAGAGGAAGGCTCACTAGAAGAACTAGTCAAATCTGTTGGCTCCATAGTTGGTGAGATCGGGTTTGAAGCCCAATTCACGGCAGAATCTACCACCTGATCGAGATTAAAGTCATCAGACTCTAACTCGAAGTCAATCTCCATTTCTGATTCCAATTCTTCCCCGTGTTCACTTGTCAAGTTCTCAATTTGGTTTACTTCAAAAGTTTGGTCCTCGATGTCACGGGGTTGTTTTCCTAGATGGAAGACATTGACTTCTCTAGTCATGTCTCCAAAGGTTAACCTCATAGACCCATTCCTACAATTGATGATGGCATTAGCAGTGGCAAGGAATGGTCGACCTAGGATGACCGGAGTTTGAGCCCTACGATTGGAGTTGGACACAGGTTGTGTCTCCAAAATTATGAAATCGACAGGGTATATGAACTCCCCTACCCGAATCAGGACATCGTTAATTTCCCCTTTTGAAACTTTAACAGAACGGTCAGCCAGTTGGATGGTGACTCGAGTTGGACTAAGGTCACCCAACCCGAGTTGTTGATAAACAGAGAATGGAAGCAAGTTGATACTTGCTCCCAAGTCAAGAAGTGCACGACTAATCTCGGCTTGTCCTATTGTGCAGGCAATGGTAGGGCTACCTGGATCTTTGTCTTGACAGGGATAGGACCTGAAAATAGCTCACTAATATTAGTGGTTAGGAAGACTTTCTTAGGAACATTAGTCTTTCTCTTCTTGGTGCACATATCCTTAAGAAACTTAGCATAGGAAGGAACCTGTTGGATGGCATCAAGAAGTGGCACATTTATTTTCACTTGATTAAACATCTCTATTATCTTGTCCATGTGCGGATTTTGCTTATTGTTTTTCAGCCTATTCGGAAATGGTACTATAGGCTGGTGCACCTGGCTGGCTGACTTGTCTTTTTCAGACTCGTCAGATTTGGAAGAGCTTGGATTGGATGAGGTGGAAGCTTGATTGTGGTTGTGCTGAATAGGATTGGTGGGTGTTGACACTTGGTTATCAACTTTCTTTCCTGACCTCAATGTATGCACAACATTACATTGATTGAATGAAGGATCCTCAGCCAAATGAGGTTGTTGGGAATTCCTCGGATTGGTGACTGGCTGACTAGGCAGGGTACCCTTTTGTCTCTCATTCTGTGGGTTGGCTAGTTGGCTCATTTGAACCTCTAACCTCTGAATGGTTTGCATGAGAGTGTCTTGATTTTTCATATATCTCTCCATGTTCCTTTCAAAGTCAGTCATTCTCCTTTCCAATTGAGGATTCTGGAAGGAGGATTGTGGAGATTGGTTAGGAAAGTTCTGTTGATAATTTGGAAAGCTTGGTGGATGGTTGGGAGAATTATGATGGAAATTGGAGAAGTTGGGTTGATGATTGGAAGAATTGTTACCTTGATGGAAGTGGTTAGCATGATTGGATCGTGAATGGTCATTGTTGTTCTGGCTCCATGAGAAATTTGGGTGATTTCTCCAGCCGGGATTGTACGTTGGGGCGTAAGGGTTATTGTTCGGCCTTGAAAAGGCCGCATTCATCGGTTCGTGGTAGGATTGCTGAGCTTGAAACACTGGGCATTCCTCAAACACATGGTTCATGGCTTGACAATAAGTGCAGCCCGGGGGTGGAAATTGGTTCGGGCTGACTTGATTGACTGGACTTGGTTCTTTTGTCTCTAGAGCTTCCAGTCTTCTAGCTAAATTAGCTAACTTAGCCTCATTAGCGATGGACGATTCTATGGAATGGAGACCTCCTTTCGAAGAGATGGAGTTAGGATTCTTAGGGGTCTCACTCGCAGATTCCCATTGGATGGTTTTCTCAGCTAAATTTTCATACAAATCCCATCCCTCATCTTCATCTTTCTGCAAGAAACCCCTTGGCACATACTTTCTAGGAGGGTTTTGGTGGAATAGTCTAAACCGTCATAGAGAATTTGGCATTGTCGCCATTTCTCTATTTCATGATGTGGACATTGGACAAGGAGGTCCTTAAAGCGTTCAAAGTACCTCCAGAACGGTTCACTAGGCTCTTGCTTAAATTGCATGATCGTCTTCCTAATGAGAGCGGTTTTATGGATTGGATAGAATTTCTTCAAGAAGACCTTGATGAAACCATCCCAAGATGTGATGGAACCGGCTGCTAAGCTGTAGAGCCACTTTTTTGCTAGGTCCTTAAGTGCAAACGGGATAAATCTCAACCTAATAGCATCATCTACAAGGTGTGGGATTTTCATCATAAGACATACTTCTCAAATTCTCTTATGAAGAAGTAGGCATCTTCGGACTCTAGACCATGAAATTTGGGGAGTGTGTTGATGAATTGAGGCTTGAGCTCAAATTGTATTCACCAACCGATGGAAGTGAGATGCATGATGGAAGTGAGGTCCTAATGGGGTAGAACCTATCCTGCAGTGATGTGGATTGAGCCATTACCGGATCTGGTCTTGGTTCAAACTTAGGTGGTGATGTGTGTCTAGTCAACCTAGATGAATTAGGGTCTCTCGACCACACTTGCATACACAATCACAATCACAATCACAACAAGTTCAAACAGTAGTCAACAATGAAAATCAACCAAGCCTAGTCTAAGGTATCCTTGACCTAGACAACTCCTAACTGGTTGATTGTCCACAAGAGGTAGAATGTAGACCTTGACCACAAGCTAATCAGCCAGGTCGGGGCAAGAGTGGTGGGAGATTTTCCGTCAAATGACGTTCCTTAATTAAATAACCACAACTCTTCGGGCTTTCGGCCCTCAATCCCTTTCCTTGACACTGATTTTACAGGAGTCAATTTCCAACACTTTTCCTCTTTAGGATAATCTCCTATTGAGTTCGAGATGTCCCTAAGGCCAACGTCTATCAAATTTTAATTAGGATTAGGTTGTGCGTGCTTGGAGATGGTTTGTGGGCTAAGGAAGGGTAATGACTTCCCCACCTTATCTTGATTAGGGTTTTGCCCTTAGAATTGATTAGTGCAAGTGTGCAAGATATAGGAAAGTAGCATTCAAAAGCAATAACACCCAAGAATGTTTCCTAAACTATATGCTATGCATACATACCTTGTCTCCAGCTCTCTTCAACAGTAATTGTAAAGAAAACGTAATTAGACAAATGCCTAGAATGCAAGTCTAAACGTTTTTTTTTAAACAATTCACAATCATTCAAATTACTGTTGGATTAAAACAGGGATGGTGATAACAAACTAGCACAAATATGACATATAAAAACTAAAGTTTTTGCGAGCAATATGTCCTGCAAAACAAAGTTTTTAGTAGTCCCAAAAAATTTTCAGATTTGCAAAGCAATTTCTTGAAATTCTGTTTCCTACTTTCGAGAGTAGGGGCACAGAATTTTCAAGTCTTCTTGGCAAAGCTTGAATGCTAGATCTTGATCTTCGAGTCCCTGAAACAAACACACAAAAGTTGTTAAAACAACTACACTGTTCCCTCCCCGGCAACGGCGCCAAAATTTGATTGAGGCTAAACATGCACAAA
This sequence comes from Agave tequilana, assembly GCA_038442645.1. Taxonomy (NCBI): domain Eukaryota; kingdom Viridiplantae; phylum Streptophyta; class Magnoliopsida; order Asparagales; family Asparagaceae; genus Agave; species Agave tequilana. The sequence continues at coordinate 29,639 of JAVJIF010022085.1, read as the reverse complement.
AAATACAGATTTTCAGATCTTATAATAAAAACGTGCAAGTGCTCAATACTTCCGCTATAGCAAGTGGCTATGCGGGTCGTGATCCACAAGGAGGGTTTGCGATGGAAGCTTTACAGTTTTATTGAAATCTTATGAAAATAAGCGAAGGTTCTTCTCTGTTTTTAAAGTTAAGAAAAAGAAAAAGAAAGTTAATGGTTAAAGTTAAGAAGAAAGCAAGGGATGAAGAAGGTGAAAAATCAGAAAACGATGAAAAGCGACTATGTACAATGAGGTGAAAAGAGAATGAAAACGATTTGGAAGAAGTGGTTGGTGATCTAAACTAAGAAAGAAAAGAAAAGAAGTAAAGAAAAGTAAAGAGATACTTACCGAGGTTGAGTGATGACTTACTTGGAAACCTTTTTGCAAGTTCTACCTTTTTGCTTCGGAGGCGTTCAACACATAGATCATAAACTCGAGCTCAGTCCCCGTGCACATTATATCGTCAAGCATAAGAAGAACGAAGTGATGCGGAACTTGGAAGAGGAGAACGTCTTCATGAACTATCGCTGGCTCTCACGTAGCTTAGTTAGACTTGCTTTGGAATTCACTTGTACACTTCAACAACAACCAAGGTAAAGTAGAAGAGGAAGAGAGAAGCAAAAACAAATGTAAAGTAAAGCAGAATAGAAAACAAACGAAGCATTTACCTTTATTACTTGCTGAGACAATGAAAGAAAGGAGTAGGGTACATCGTCGGTGTCACTCTCAACATCAGCCCCTCTCTCTTACTTACATGAATCTTCTTCTACCCTAAGTTACATACAAGTTACATAAAAGTAAAAACTAAACTACAAAATGGAAAAACTAGTCTAAAATCCTAATCTGCATTCGCCTCCCTTTTGCCTTTGAGTGCAGGTATTTATAGGAGAAATGGAGGGGGTAGAGGTGAATATTCAGTTCTGATCTGCTGTTTGTTGGCTTGTTGATTACTGAATATCACTTAACAACTGATAGAATTAGAAATAATGATCAACATAAGAGTTATAGCTCTGTCAGTCTGCTTTCTGGATCATCTTGAATCATCAGAATTGAGATTCTGTAGCAAAAGTTATGATTCGAATACTAAAATATATCCAGTCAGAATCTGAATCAAACTTGCTTCATCTCATCCCTTGATCTTTGCTTTAACCGATCGATTCTGAGAGGATTCTTCTCAACCAGTTTTCAACCTCTTGATTTTTCCCTGATTTAGTGAGTGTGAATTAATTCTGATTTAATTCAGAATTTTGGTGGGCTTTGGGCTCATTTCTCTTCATCTCCTTAAAGAATGGGCCTGCAAATAAATTAAGCAATTAATTAAGACAATGCAAAGTTTTATTCTAAAATAGGTATGAAAATATGATATTAAATATGCAACATTAGTGACCAATCACGTGCCTAAAGGAGAAGTTAGACAAGAGTTATTGCTAGAAGCTCATAACTCTCCATATAATATTCATCCTGGTGGAACAAAGATGTATCGGGACCTTAAGCAACACTTTTGGTGGCATGGGATGAAAAGAGAAATAGCCAGATTTATATCTAAATGTCTTGTCTGTCAACAAGTAAAAGCAGAGCACCAGAGGACTGCTGGTTTCTTGCAACCACTTTCTATTCCTGAATGGAAGTGGGAACATATAACTATGGATTTTGTGACTGCATTGCCAAGAAGTTCAAAAGGTCACAATGCTATCTGGGTAATAGTTGACAGACTAACCAAGAGTGCCCATTTTATTCCTTTTAGAGTGGGACAGTCCACTGAGATTTTAGCAGAACGCTATATGCAAGAAATAGTAAGATTGCATGGGGTTCCAGTAAGTGTTGTGTCAGATCGAGACACCAGATTTTTGTCTCATTTCTGGCAGAGCCTGTAAACTAGTCTGGGAAGCAAGTTGAAGTTCAGCACTGCTTACCGTCCCCAGACTGATGGACAATCTGAAAGGGTGATACAGATTCTAGAAGACATGCTATGAGCCTGTGTTTTGGATTTCAAAGGGTCCTGGGAAGATCACCTACACTTAGTTGAATTCTCATATAATAACAGTTATCAGTCTAGTATTCAGATGTCACCATTTGAGGCCCTACATGGACGGAAATGCAGATCACCCGTATGTTGGGATGACATTGGCGAACGGAAACTACTTGGTCCAGAACTCATTACTCAGACTGTGGATAAAGTAACCCAGATCAGGAAGCATCTTCAAGCTGCACAGGACCGGCAGCGGAGTTGGGCAGATGGGAAAAGGAGACCCTTAGAGTTTGCGATTGGAGATCATGTATTTCTTAAAATGTCGCCTACTCGGGGAGTGATCAGATTTGGAAGTAAAGGAAAGCTGAGTCCACGATATATTGGGCCATTTGAAGTCGTCAAGTGAATTGGTGCTGTTGCTTATAAACTGGCATTGCCTCCATCTTTGGCAGGAGTACACGATGTGTTTCACGTGTCTCAGCTTCGGAAATATGTACCTGATGAGAAGCACATTCTTGATTATTCCGAATTAACGCTGAGACCGGATTTGACTTATGCAGTTCAACCAGTGGGAATTCTTGATCAAAGAGAGAAGGTTCTTAAGAACAAGGTGATTTCTTTAGTTCGAGTAGCCTGGGATCCTAATAATCCAGGAGATTCCACCTGGGAGCTGGAGGAAGAAGTCCGAGAGAAGTACCCTTACTTATTCTCTGACTCTCAGGTATCACTGTCTAAGATTTTTACTTTTCATTCTTTATTACATACAAAGTATCTATTTAAATTTCGCGGACGAAATTTTTGTTAGGTGGGTAGAAGTGTAACCCTCCGCTGTCAGTATACGTGTCACCGACATATACGATACGAAGTACGTAGGAACTTGATCAATCCAAAAACCTGACCATACTAGTTTCAGGGTCACAACTGCTTTTTCTCACCATTTAGATTTTCTAAAATTTTCTAAACTATTTCCGAATTAAATTGGAAAATATCCAATATCGGAATTAACCTAAAACAGATGATTAACTCAACGATTTTTAATTTGCAAATGGGGTAAAATTTCTAGAAATTACTTTAGTAATAAGCTTTAAAATATTATTTTCTATCTGTGAGTATTTTTGACAATTTTCGGAATTAGTCCAAAATCGGGCCGAGTGGGTGTCGCCCGATCTCACAGATCCTTTCGGGATTTTTAATTGACAAACCGGTTGACATTTTTATAATCCAATTTCTTCTTACGTCTTAGACTAATATTCCCTATTTTTCTAATTTTTGGGACTGTTCGACACGAGTCAAATTCGGACCCTATTAATTAATATTAAAAACAAATATTTTAACACTAATCCCATATTCTTTGGCACTGTGGCATCACCAGAGCTTTGCAGAGAGAGTAAACCGACATTAGGATTTTTCTTAATCCCTTCTCTAATTTCTACAACATTCCACAAGGTTCAATTCTAAACCGACATTAGGATATTTTGAACTATGGATAAAAAACCCAACCCCATTTAGTTTTTAACCGTAACAGATATACTCTCTTTCTCTCTCTCTCTCTCACGCACACTCTCGCGCACAATAGTCCCGCCCCCGTCTCAGCCATCACCACCGCCTCGTCTCAGCCACCTCCAACGACACACCAACTCCACCACCACCGGACACCACCACAACCGGCCGTCCAGCTGTCCAACACCACCCAACGCCACCGACAACCACCGCCACAACGCCGCAACCACCACTTCCTTAAACCCCTCAACCCACTCTTTTTTTCCCCTCTCACGTTCACTCCCTCCACCTACATCACCGGGGCATCGCCGGAGCTCGGCGATCACCTGAGCCGAGCGCGCCGCCGAGAGCCACCGCGGCCACCTCCCGCGGCGACTGACAGCAGCCTGTGCTGCTGTCGCTCCCGCTGTTCACTGGACGCGTGCGCACAGCTGGGGGAAGAAAATAAAACCCATAACGGGTTTTGGTGTTTACCCGATCCGCGACCCGCAAACCCGCAGCCCTGTTTTTATAAAAGGTAAAATGCAGAAAGGCCCCTTTGTAATAAAGATTAATTTATTTATAACCCTAGAAAATTGCGTCTAACCCCTTAAATACTTTCAGGTATTATAAAAGTAACCTAAACATATTTTGGGACTAGAACTTGGTCGTTTGACGTCAGAATCGCGCGTTCTTGGTCTCGTTGGAATCAGGAGAGCGAGAACTTCAATATTAAGGCAAGTGTTTCCCTGTATTCTTGTTATTTCTTTAACTATATCATTTTTAGAGTCGTATCATTCCTATATTATGGATATTTGACCTGGATCTTAGATGTTGAGTAGAATATCAGAGCAGGAACTTGGACTTTTTGAGTGTGCATGTAACATGGAGATAGCCGGGTTAACTGCATGTACTGTGATTACATACTATCGTTACATGTTATTTTGATTTCGTACTACCATTACATGCATGTTGATATGCTTGGTAGTGATTCCTGTTACACATGATAGGCGAGTACATTATTTATGCCCGCTATTTGCTATAAACATGCACATTCATCTACATAACTCTAGAACACAGTTCGAAATACGTGTTTACTATCTTTTTGTCACCTATTCCAGTTAAATCATGTCAAATCTTGTCACCCTTAACTGAACTCACTCGGGGATGGGG
>JAVJIF010022085.1:0-17500 GCA_038442645.1 Agave tequilana | reverse complement strand
TAATTGTACAAGAAACTAAGTAATACCATTGACGGCCCTTAAAAACCATGTTTTCCTCCCGTTTGGTCCTATTTGACTCTTATATGGCCTAGTTCAGGCCAATCGGTGTTGAAAGTTTGATTATTGGTCAAACTTCCCAATAAAAACTAGAAACAAGTTTATTAGTAGTAATTATATATAAAAACACTGTCATACTACTATGGGCTCTTGAAAACCACGTTTTCTCCTCGTTTGGGCCCTAATCGGCTCTTTATAAGGCCTAATTCAGGCCAATTGGGGTTGAAGTTCAACTTTTAGTAAACTTCCCAATTAAGACTGGAAACTAGTTTAATTAGTAGTAATTTTATACATGAAACTATGTCATACTACTTCCGGTACTTGAAAATCTCATTTTCTCCTCGTTTGGGCCCTAATCAGCTCTTATAAGGCCTAATTCAGGCCAATCGGGGTTGAAAGTTTGACTTTTAGTAAAACTTCTCAATTAAGACTAGAAACTAGTTTAATTAAAAGTAATTATACATAAAAACTATGTATTACTACTCTCGGCTCTTAAAAACATTGTTTGATCCCTAATCGGCTCTTACAAGGCCTAGTTCAGGCCAATCAGGACTGAAAGTTTGACTTTTGATCAAAATTCTAAATTAACATAAGAAATAAGATTAATTAGTAATAATTGTGCATAGAAACTCTATAATCCACTCTCAGCACTTAAAAATCATGTTTTTCTCCCGTTTGGCCCCATTCAGCTCTTATAAGGCCTAGTTCAGGCTAATAAGAACTGAAGGTTTGGGTTTTGGTCAAACTTTCTTATTGAGACTAGAAAATAGTTTAATAGTGGTAATTGCACATAAAAACTATGTCATACTACTACTCTCGGCTCTTGAAAACCTCATTTTTTATCCCGTTTGGGCCCTAATCAGCTGTATATTGCCTAGTTCAAAGCCAATCGGGGCTGAAAGTTTGACTATAGGTCAAACTTTCCAATTAACACTAGAAACAAAGTTAATTAGTAGTAATTATATATAGAAACTATGTAATACCATTCACGTCCTTTTAAACCTTTTTTTCCTCCAGTTTGTCCCCATTCGTCTCTTATAGGCCTAGTTCAGGCCAATCAGGGCTGAAATTTGACTTTTGGCAAAAATTCTCAAATAATCCTAAAACAAGTTAAACTAGTCAACACTAGAAACAGGTTATTTAGTAGTAATTGCATATAGAACTATGTAATACCACTCACATCTCTTGAAAATCATATTTTCCTCTCGTTTGGGTCATGTTCAGCTCTTATATGCCCAGTTGAGGCTAGTCGGGGCTGAAGATTTGACTTTTGGTCAAACTTCCCTATTAAGAATAGAAACAATTTAATTAATAGTAATTTTACATGAAAACTATGTAGTACTACTCTCGGCTCTTGAAAAGATATTTTCTCCTGTTTGAGCTCTATTCGGCTTTTCTAATGCCTAGTTCAGGCCAATCGGGGCTGATGATTTGACTTTTTATTAAACTTCCCATAAAGAATAGAAACAAGTTTAATTAATAGTAATTATGCATAAAAACTATGTAATACTACTCCTGGCTCTTGAAAGTATGTTTTCTCCTTGTTTGAGTCTTATTCTGCTCTATAATGCCTAGTTCTGGCTAATCGAGCCTGAAAATTTGACTTTTATACGAACTTGCTGATTAATAGTAGAAACAAATTAATTAGTTGTAATTGTATATAGAAACTATGTAATACTACTCCTAGCTCCTAAACAATATTTCTCCCTGTTTAGGTCATATTCGACTTTTTAAAGCCTAGCTTAGGCCAATCTAGGCGGAAAGAGTGACTTTTGATCAAAATCTCCAATTAAGGCCAGAAACAAGTTTAATTATAAGTAATTATACATAAAAATTATGTAATACTACTCTCAACTCTTGAAAACCCTAGTTTCTCCCCGATTTGGCCCTTTTCAGCTCTTATAAGGCCTAGTTCAAGCCAATCAGGGCTGAATGTTTGACTCTTTGTCAAATTTTCTAATTAACACTAGAAACAAGATTAATTAGCCACAATTGTACATAGAAACTATGTAATAAATACTCCTGGCGCTTTAAATCATGTTTTATCTCTATTTAGGTCATATTCGGCTCATATAAGGCCTAATTTAGGGCAATCGGGACAGAAAGTCTGATTTTGGTCAAACTTTCCAATTAAGACTAGAAACAAGTTTAATTAGTAGGAATTATACATAAAAACTATGTAATACTACTCGCTGCTCTTGAAAACTATATTTCTCCCCATTTGGACCATATTCAGCTCTAATAAGGCCTAGTTCAGGTTAACAGGCTTTAAAGTTTGACTTTTAGTTAAGCTTCCAAATTAACAATAGAAATTAGGTTAATCATAAGTAATTGTACATAGAACTATGCAATACCATTCACGACCCTTGAAAATCATATTTTTCCTCCCATTTGGTTCCTATTCGGCTATTATAAAGTCTAGTCCAGGCCAATCGGGACAGAAAGTTTGATTTTTGATAAAACTTTCCAATTAAGACTAGAAACTAGTTTATCGTAGTAATTATGCAAAAACTATGTATTAATACTCTTAGCTCTTGAAAACTTTATTTCTCCTCGTTTGGCGGCTATTATAAGGACTGTTTCAGGCCAATTGGGGCTGAAACAACTTTTGGTCGAACTTACTAGAGACAAGGTTAATTAGTATTAATTGTACAAGAAACTAAGTAATACCATTGACGGCCCTTAAAAACCATGTTTTCCTCCCGTTTGGTCCATTTGACTCTTATATGGCCTAGTTCAGGCCAATCGGTGTTGAAAGTTTGATTATTGGTCAAACTTCCCAATAAAAACTAGAAACAAGTTTAATTAGTAGTAATTATATATAAAAACACTGTCATACTACTATGGGCTCTTGAAAACCATGTTTTCTCCTCGTTTGGGCCCTAATCGGCTCTTATAAGGCCTAATTCAGGCCAATTGGGGTTGAAGTTCAACTTTTAGTAAACTTCCCAATTAAGACTGGAAACTAGTTTAATTAGTAGTAATTTTATACATGAAACTATGTCATACTACTTCCGGTACTTGAAAATCTCATTTTCTCCTCGTTTGGGCCCTAATCAGCTCTTATAAGGCCTAATTCAGGCCAATCGGGGTTGAAAGTTTGACTTTTAGTAAAACTTCTCAATTAAGACTAGAAACTAGTTTAATTAAAAGTAATTATACATAAAAACTATGTATTACTACTCTCGGCTCTTAAAAACATTGTTTGATCCCTAATCGGCTCTTACAAGGCCTAGTTCAGGCCAATCAGGACTGAAAGTTTGACTTTTGATCAAAATTCTAAATTAACATAAGAAACAAGATTAATTAGTAATAATTGTGCATAGAAACTCTATAATCCACTCTCAGCACTTGAAAATCATGTTTTTCTCCCGTTTGGCCCCATTCAGCTCTTATAAGGCCTAGTTCAGGCTAATAAGAACTGAAGGTTTGGGTTTTGGTCAAACTTTCTTATTGAGACTAGAAAATAGTTTAATTAGTGGTAATTGCACATAAAAACTATGTCATACTACTCTCGGCTCTTGAAAACCTCATTTTATCCCGTTTGGGCCCTAATCAGCTCTATATTGCCTAGTTCAAGCCAATCGGGGCTGAAAGTTTGACTATAGGTCAAACTTTCCAATTAACACTAGAAACAAAGTTAATTAGTAGTAATTATACATAGAAACTATGTAATACCATTCACGTCCCTTTTAAACCTTTTTTTCCTCCAGTTTGTCCCCATTCGTCTCTTATAAGGCCTAGTTCAGGCCAATCAGGGCTGAAATTTGACTTTTGCAAAAATTCTCAAATAATCCTAAAACAAGTAAACTAGTTAACACTAGAAACAAGGTTATTTAGTAGTAATTGCATATAGAAACTATGTAATACCACTCACATCTCTTGAAAATCATATTTTCCTCTCGTTTGGTCATGTTCAGCTCTTATAATGCCCAGTTGAGGCCAGTCGGGGCTGAAGATTTGACTTTTGGTCAAACTTCCCTATTAAGAATAGAAACAAATTTAATTAATAGTAATTTTACATGAAAACTATGTAGTACTACTCTCGGCTCTTGAAAAGATATTTTCTCCCTGTTTGAGCTCTATTCGGCTTTTCTAATGCCTAGTTCAGGCCAATCGGGGCTGATGATTTGACTTTTTATTAAACTCCCAATAAAGAATAGAAACAAGTTTAATTAATAGTAATTATGCATAAAAACTATGTAATACTACTCCTGGCTCTTGAAAGTATGTTTTCTCCTTGTTTGAGTCTTATTCTGCTCTTATAATGCCTAGTTCTGGCCAATCGAGCCTGAAAATTTGACTTTTATACGAACTTGTTGATTAATAGTAGAAACAAATTAATTAGTTGTAATTGTATATAGAAACTATGTAATACTACTCCTAGCTCCTAAACAATATTTTCTCCCTGTTTAGGTCATATTCGACTTTTTAAAGGCCTAGCTTAGGCCAATCTAGGCGGAAAGAGTGACTTTTGATCAAAATCTCCAATTAAGGCCAGAAACAAGTTTAATTAGTAGTAATTATACATAAAAATTATGTAATACTACTCCCAGCTCTTGAAAACCCTAGTTTCTCCCCGATTTGGCCCTTTTCAGCTCTTATAAGGCCTAGTTCAAGCCAATCAGGGCTGAACGTTTGACTCTTTGTCAAATTTTCTAATTAAAACTAGAAACAAGATTAATTAGCCACAATTGTACATAGAAACTATGTAATAATACTCCTGGCGCTTTAAAATCATGTTTTATCTCTATTTAGGTCATATTCGGCTCATATAAGGCCTAATTTAGGGCAATCGGGACAGAAAGTCTGACTTTGGTCAAACTTTCCAATTAAGACTAGAAACAAGTTTAATTAGTAGGATTATACATAAAAACTATGTAATACTACTCGCTGCTCTTGAAAACTACATTTTCTCCCCATTTGGACCATATTCAGCTCTAATAAGGCCTAGTTCAGGTTAACAGGGCTTTAAAGTTTGACTTTTAGTTAAGCTTCCAAATTAACAATAGAAATTAGGTTAATCAGAAGTAATTGTACATAGAACTATGCAATACCATTCACGACCCTTGAAAATCATATTTTCCTCCCATTTGGTTCCTATTCGGCTATTATAAAGCCTAGTCCAGGCCAATCTGGACAGAAAGTTTAATTTTGATAAAACTTTCCAATTAAGATTAGAAACTAGTTTAATCGTAGTAATTATGCAAAAAAACTATGTATTAATACTCTTAGCTCTTGAAAACTTTATTTTCTCCTCATTTGGTCGGCTATTATAAGGACTGGTTCAGGCCAATTGGGGCTGAAACAACTTTTGGTCGAACTTACTAGAGACAAGGTTAATTAGTATTAATTGTACAAGAAACTAAGTAATACCATTGACGGCCCTTAAAAACCATGTTTTCCTCCGTTTGGTCCCATTCGGCTCTTATATGGCCTAGTTCAGGCCAATCGGTGTTGAAAGTTTGATTATTGGTCAAACTTCCCAATAAAAACTAGAAACAAGTTTAATTAGTAGTAATTATATATAAAAACACTGTCATACTACTATGGGCTCTTGAAAATCACGTTTCTCCTCGTTTGGGCCCTAATCGGCTCTTATAAGGCCTAATTCAGGCCAATTGGGGTTGAAAGTTTAACTTTTACTAAACTTCCCAATTAAGACTGGAAACTAGTTTAATTAGTAGTAATTATACATGAAACTATGTCATACTACTCCCGGCACTTAAAAACCTCATTTTCTTCCCGTTTGGACCCTAATTGGCTCTTATAAGGCCTAATTCAGGTTAACAGGGTTGAAAGTTTGACATTTAGTAAAACTTCCCAATTAGTAGAAATTAGTTTAATTAATTGTAATTATATATAAAAACTATGTATTACTACTCTTGGCTCTTGAAAACCTCGTTTGAGCCCTAATTGGCTCTTATGAGGACTAGTTCAGGCCAATCAGGAATGAAAGTTTGACTTGTGATCAAAATTCCTAATTAACATAAGAGACAAGGTTAATTAGTAATAATTGTGCATAGAAACTCTATAATCCACTCTCAGCACTTGAAAATCATGTTTTTCTCCCGTTTAGCCCCATTCAGATCTTATAAGGCCTAGTTCAGGCCAATAAGAACCGAAAGTTTGGGTTTTGGTCAAACTTTCATATTAAGATTAGAAAATAGTTTAATTAGTGGTAATTGCACATAAAAACTATGTAATACTACTCTCGCTCTTGAAAACCTCATTTTTTTCCCGTTTGGGCCCTAATCAGCTCTTATATTTCCTAATTCAGGCCAATCGGGGCTGAAAGTTTGACTCTAGGTCAAACTTTCAATTAACACTAGAAACAAAGTTAATTAGTAGTAATTATACATAGAAAATATATAATACCATTCACGTCCCTTGTAAACCTTTTTTTCCTCCAGTTTGGTCCTCATTCGTCTCTTATAAGGCCTAGTTCAGGCCAATCAGGGCTGAAATTTGACTTTTGATAAAAATTCTCAAATAATCCTAAAATAAGTTAAACTAGTTAACACTAGAAACAAGGTTATTTAGTAGTAATTGCATATAGAAACTATGTAATACCACTCACGGCTCTTGAAAACCATATTTTTCTCTCGTTTGGGTCATGTTCGGCTCTTATAATGCCTAGTTGAGGCCAATTGGAGCTGAAGATTTGACTTTTAGTCAAACTTTCCTATTAAGAATAGAAACAAGTTTAATTAGTAGTAATTTTACATGAAAATATGTAGTACTACTCCCGGCTCGTGAAAAGATGTTTTCTCCCTGTTTCAGCCTTATTCGGCTTTCATAATGCCTAGTTCAAGCCAATCGGGGCTGAAGATTTGAGTTTTTATCAAACTTCCAATAAAGAATAGAAACAAGTTTAATTAGTAGTAATTATATATAAAAACTATGTAATGCTACTCTCGGCTCTTGAAAGCATGTTTTCTCCTTGTTTAAGTCCTATTCTGCCCTTATAATGCTTAGTTCAGGCCAATCGAGCCTGAAAGTTTGACTTTTAGACGAACTTCCTGATTAATAGTAGAAACAAGTTTAATAGTAGTAATTGTATATAAAAACTATGTAATACTACTCCTAGCTCCTAAACTATATTTTTCCCCTGTTTAGGTCATATCGGCTTTTTTAAGGCCTAGCTCAGGCCAATCTGGGCTGAAAGAGTGACTTTTGATCAAACTCTCCAATTAAGGCCAGAAAATAGTTTAATTAGTAGTAATTGAAAAACACCTAGAGGGGGGGTGAATAGGTGTAAATGCTAATCTAATTACTAAATGAAATCTAAATGTTCTAAATGCGGAAGCTAAAACAAATATTGCAACACACTTAATACAACACACAAGTGTAGCCGAATTCTCCGGGAAGGACTCTGGACTAACTCCTTTTGATTCCCCTTGAATGGGTTGAGGTGCTATGTGAAGCTCTTGTGGTTAAGTATAAGTGAGGCACACACAAACAACCAAGCATACACGAGATATAGCAATATGAAAATGCAAGGTACAAATGCAAGCAATCAAGATGAATGTACTGATTGAAGATGCTTTGCTAAAATAAAATAAGGAGAGAGTAAAAGAGACAAGTGGATCAAACGCAAACAATAAGATATGTTTCGAGGTTCGAGCACCCAGCTCTACATCCCCGCCTACACCACCGTGTAGGATTTCCAATCCACTATAGGAGTACCAAACTCCTCTCTCAACCTTACAACCTCCAATGAGGCAATACAACCACAATCCACCTCTACCGAAGAGGGATAAGGCCCGTAGCCAACAAACAACTCAATCACCTCTACCGAAGAGGGATACAAACCAATACCACTCCGATCAACCTCTACCAAAGAGGGATTCACAAATACAATGAGGGTTTACAACAAGTGGTTACAAAGACCACAAACTCTCTTTCCCACAAAACAAAGATCCTAATAGATTAGGATAGAAGATATAGCTCAAGTGTGGAAAACTAGTGTTTTGATCAAAGAAAATCTCTTAGGAAAATAAAAAATTGATATAAAAATGAATGACAAGAAACTAATTCCCAAAAACCTATTTTCTTTGAAAACAACAAAACACTTAAAACAAAATAAATGAAGCTTTTTGGCACTTTAAACTCTTTTAAAAACTTGTTTTTAAAACCAGAGAATGGGGGAAAATCAGCGCTAAAATCTTAGCCAAAACCCTAGAGAAATGGGGTTTATATAGGCCAAACTAGAAACTAGCCATTAGGCTGATCTGTCAAACTGACAGACCATCGGTCGACCGCCCGATCGACCGCCAATGGTCAAAAAATCCGACCGTTGGAGCAAACCGGTCGACCGCTCGGTCGACCCAAATAAACAAAGAGAGCTATGCTCTCAGATCCGGTCGACCGCTCGGTCGACCGGCCCACTGGGCTGCCAGATGTGCACAGCCTTGTGCACGTCGGTCGACCGAGTGGTCGACCGGCTTTGGTTCGGTCGACCCGGCGGTCGACCGACTTGGCCTGTTAGCCACAGTCTGAGTCAGAAACTGGGTTTAAACAATAATTAGAAAAATCTTCTAAAATTCCATAAAACTGTTTTATCATTTTATTTTGAAACACAAACTAGTGATAAAAATTTCAAGACATATATCAATCATATCAATTCATTTTTGTGTCTTGCCAATTTTATCAAAAATCAAAACTTGTATTTTTATCAAACTTGATTTTTCAACTCATGAATAGAAAAGTCAAAATAAGCTTGTCTAGGAAGTTAAAGCATGTATGTATATCTAGAACATATCTAATATACATAAAACTATTTAAACTTATTTTGATCAATTAATTCATGAAAACACATATAAAAACCAAAACGTGTGTGTATAGTGCACTTGAGCATATCAACTATACTAACTTTACAATATGGATCTAAAAAACACACTATATAAACTAGGATACCTAAGTCTTCTTAACGATCTCCATCTTCAAGTAGACCCGATCCAAAACTCCATCCATGAGCTAGGCAATGTGTGATCTTGATGCTTGAGCCCTGGAAACACCATGATAAGCTTCTAAACTCCTTGTTGAAGCTAATCATCAACTAATATCTTGCTATTGATCTGAAACTTAAAATCACAAGAATATTAGTAAACATAACTACATGAGTTGATCATCATCAAACTAGAGTGGAAGGCCTTTGGGCCAACAATCTCCCCCTTTTTGATGATGACAAAACTCATGGAGTTATATATGCATGGATTAAAGTTAAGCTTCAAAGAAGCTCCCCCTTAACTCATGCATAAACAAATAAACAATAATATGCATGGATGATAATGCATAAATAAAAGGTTCTAGATACTAAATGAGATATATCTAAACAAAACATCTAGATACCAATTAAAATATCATATATGCAAAACGTAAACATGCATATAAACTTTATAAATTCAAAATCTTTCTCCCCCTTTTGTCAATCATCAACAAAGGGGTAAAGACATAAACACAAAATACGAATAAATCTTTCTCCCCCTTTTTGTTCTAATTAAAGAATCAACAAAGGGTTAAAAATAACAAATCATAAGATGAACACTTAATTAAGATACCAAATGAAACACATATGATAAAGAAGTGCATTTTGATACCAATGAAAGTGAACATACAACAATCAATAAATGATATATGTGATATACATTCATGAAGAGGAAGACGCTAAGTTAACTTCCCTACACATATGCATTACATGAAGAAGGGATGATAAGCCCCAATTCACATAACACATATTATGTAATGCATAAGGAGAGATGTGAAGCTCCCCCTACACACGTGTATCACATAAGGAAGAGTTATCAAGCTCCTCAATACAAGATACACTCAACATAAATCTATATGTAGAAGAGATGTTAAGCTCTCCTTGCATGTAGGCAATGTAAATCAAAACTTTTGAATATTTCTTAAAAAACAAAAATTTTAGATACCAACTTAAAACATAAAGTATTTTCTTTTTAAGCATATGATACCAATTTGAGACTATTTATCATAAAGCAAGGGAGTGGGAATCAAATACCAATTGAAATATGAAAATCAAATTTTCTCCCCCTTTATGAGATACAAACTAAAAACATGCATAAGCTTGAAATAAGATACCAATTGACAAATAAATCAATTGAAATAGGATAATCATTAATTTCTCAAGCTAAGCATAAACAATATCTTGTGCTCTAACATATAGGAATATAGTAGGCACAACTAAAAACACATATGTATGAATAATTAGATACCAATAGAAATTGATACCATAAGAATTGAAAGCATTCATACACACAAACATATGAGTATACAAAAATGATCAAGATTGATACCAATTGAAAGAGTTCAATGATACCAATTGAAACAACACAATAAGCATGGTATAACTCATATCATAATGAAGAATACGAACTAGTTAAAATGAAAAGTTTTGTTAACTAGTACGAAATCCTTCAAGCAAGGAATAAAAATAAATTATTTTTCATAAAACACATGTAAATCACATGGCACTAAGACACTCTAAATCCATAAAGCCCATATAGTACTCATGAAAATACTCATGAGAAAACATTAAATGAAGTGAGTGCACAAGTGTTATATGGAACATGGCATTATGAAAATGGCACTTAAGCTCAATATTCCTTGAAACAACATGAAAATCATAAAAACACTAAATCTCCATTTAAAACTTGGTTATTCTTCACGGTATATGTATGTCCTATACAAACTAAGGTATACATACATATCCAAACACAAAGAGTCCACTAAATGAATATGCATGAAGGTACGTGGCTCAAAAAGGATGTATATGTATAAGATTAGTTTGGACAAGATGAACATATACATGAAGTTAAACATGAACACATGAAAAAAAACATGAAAAACTAAATTTTCATTAACTAATTTCACTTCAAGGTATATGTATGAATTGTCAACATAATAAGTATACGTACATATCCCTAAACACAATTGAGTCCTTATATATAGATTTGCATGAAAAGCAAATGACTCGAGGAATATACATGTATGTCTTAAAGTTTGGCAAAATGCACATATACATGAAATGAAACACACAACCATAAAAAAATCCAAAAATAGGAATACAAGTTTAAAATGCATGGATCATCAAAACTAGACTATAGTAGCACATCTAATGGGTACAAACAAGCATTTAAGCACAAACATATATAGATCTATTTGTGACCCACTATATGCACAAGTATATATATCCTAGTCTTAATGAAAACTAACATTTAAACTAATATTCAAGTCATGAAGCATAAACCAAGATAAAAATCATGATAAACATAAACATGATTATTATGTAAATTCACATGTTATTAAACCTATAATAAACATGATAGCTAAACAACTACGAGAACACAAAATAATAATCCATTTTAAATATGGGTGTCTCAAATTGTTATACATGTATGTCAAGGATTTAATAATCATGGTATTTTCACAATAATCTATAAACATCAAAAAAAATATGAAATACAAATCATAAACTTCATATGATCATTATGTACATGCATATGCATTAGATCTAGGATATACATATTAGTTCAAACTTAAAGTGAGAACACATAAATATAAATCTTTATAGAACTTGGGTGTCTCTAAATAACTAAACATGTATATCACTAATCTAGCACATATGACATAGCATAATGAACAAAAATAATGACATGCTATAAACAAATGAATATGAAAGCATGTAAACAATAATTAGGAGTTAGGAATCGTTACCAAAACTAGAAGGCAACTTTCCTTGTCTCCAAAACAATGGTGGTTCTCTCCACCAAACTTCCCTTGAAAGTGATGCATCAATTGATTTCCATGAAGTTCGGAACGCATCCACTCCAAGGTACCATCACTCTCACGTCATGTGAGAGCCCACACCTACATCAAGCATAAGAGGGGTGGTCTTTGGTACCCATATCTTCTGGGTCCATGGGGTTAGTACCTTCTCTAACCCAAACAAACTTATTTGCTAAATTATCATTATGTATTCTATCATAGCAAAATTTAGCAAGGTGGCCCATACGTCCACAATGTGTACAAGTGTACACATGAGCATACGTGTGATGGTGTCCGTGAGGAGCATGTGTATGCCTTGATGGGTGTGCATGAAAAGATGGAACTTGCTTCTTTTGAAACAAGGATTCCAACCGTGTATGGCTCTTGGCACAATGGCTCAAAGTGGAGCCCAAACAATCTACTCTCTTCTTTAATAAACTAATATCATCATTAATCCTAGAAGAAGAGGTACATGCTATAGGTAGACTAGATGAAGAAGCTACACTAGCATGACAAACATGAGAATCAATTTTATGTTGCAAAATAATATTTTTCTCTAAACAAACATTTAAATCATTTGAAATAGAAATTATTTTATTTTTCAAAGCAACATTCTCCTTTAAAATAAAATCAACTTTTGAAGACAAATTTTCATTTTTCTTTAAAAGAGTTTCACAATCATTTTAGATTTTAGAAAATTATTTTCTTTTAGTGCAAGATCAAGTTGAGATTTTAATGAATCCCTTTCATTTGAAATCTCCTCTTTCTCTTGCAAAACAACATCAAGTCTAGCAATCAAATTTTTATTCTCATTATTAATGCCTAGACTTTTTTTTTCAAAACTTTATATTTTTCTATTAATTTTTCACAAACAATAGAAAGTTCTTCATTTAAAGCATGGGCATCATAATTATCACATGAAGAACTAGAGCAATCATCACTATCTAGTTGAGTTTCTGATTGTACCTCAAGGGAGTCATTCCTTGGACCATGAAGCATTGTGACTCGGAGTCTCCACTAGATTCCTCCAGTTGGATTGGCAATTGAAGCTCGGAGGTGGTGGTTGTGGTTGTCAATAAATTTCACACTGCAAAGGCGGAATCAAAGTTAGAAACACGTATAAGATATTCTTTTGATAAAGTGCTTCTAATAGCCTCAAGGGCTAATGCATTGGCCCCTATATGATTGCGGTCACCAAGATAACATCTCTTGGTAGCGGCAAGAAAAACATGCAAGCCTAGGGTCTTTAGGTACATGGACATCCTATACTTTCAAACAACAATGTTGAAGGGTCAAAACTAGGTGGGGTCATGAAGTCCATGGTATAAACTAAATGTGTGCAAACAAGCAAATGCAAACAAATGCAAATGGAAGATTAGCAAACAAAGGATCTCACTCCTAGGATGTTAAGCCTAAATGTCAGGAGCACAAGCTCTGATACCAATTGAAAAACACCTAGAGAGGGGTGAATAGGTGTAAATGCTAATCTAATTACTAAATGAAATCTAAATGTTCTAAATGCGGAAGCTAAAACAAATATTGCAACACACTTAATACAACACACAAGTGTAGCCGAATTCTCCGGGAAAGGGCTCTGAACTAACTCCTTTTGATTCCCTTGAATGGGTTGAGGTGCTATGTGAAGCTCTTGTGGTTAAGTATAAGTGAGGCACACATAAACAACCAAGCATACACGAGATATAGCAATATGAAATATGTAAGGTACAAATGCAAGCAATCAAGATGAATGTACTGATTAAAGATGCTTTGCTAAAATAAAATAAGGAGAGAGTAAAAGAGACAAGTGGATCAAACGCAAACAATAAGAAATGTTTCGAGGTTCGAGCACCCAGCTCTACATCCCCGCCTACACCACCGTGTAGGATTTCCAATCCACTATAGGAGTACCAAACTCCTCTCTCAACCTTACAACCTCCAATGAGGCAATACAACCACAATCCACCTCTACCGAAGAGGGATAAGGCCCGTAGCCAACAAACAACTCAATCACCTCTACCGAAGAGGGATACAAACCAATACCACTCCGATCAACCTCTACCAAAGAGGGATTCACAAATACAAGGAGGGTTTAAAACAAGTGGTTACAAAGACCACAAACTCTCTTTCCCATAAAACAAAGATCCTAATAGATTAGGATAGAAGATATAGCTCAAGTGTGAAAACTAGTGTTTTGATCAAAGAAAATCTCTTGGGAAAAATACCAAATTGATATAGAAATGAATGACAAGAAACTAATTCCCTAAAACCTATTTTCATTGAAAACAACAAAACACTTAAAACAAAATAAATGAAGCTTTTTGGCACTTTAAACTATTTTAAAAACTTGTTTTTAAAACTAGAGAATGGGGGAAAATCAGCTCTAAAATCTTAGCCAAAACCCTAGAGAAATGGGGTTTATATAGGCCAAACCAAAAACTAGCCGTTAGGCTGATCTGTCAATCTGACAGACCATCGGTCGACCACCAACGGTCAAAAATCTGACCGTTGGAGCAAACCGGTCGACCACTCGGTCGACCCAAATAAACAGAAAGCTCTGCTCTCAGATCCCGTCGACCGCTCGGTCGACCGGCCCACTGGGCTGCCAGACGTGCACAGCCTTGTGCACGTCAGTCGACCGAGTGGTCGACCGGCCTTTGGTTCGTCGACCTGGCGGTCGACCGACTTGGCCTGTTAGCCACAGTCTGGGTCAGAAACTGGGTTTAAACAATAATTAGAAAAATCTTATAAAATTCCATAAAACTTGTTTATCATTTTATTTTGAAACACAAACTAGTGATAAAAATTTCAAGACATATATCAATCATATCAATTCATTTTTGTGTCTTGCCAATTTTATCAAAAACCAAAACTTGTATTTTTATCACACTTGATTTTTCAACTCATGAATAGAAAAGTCAAAATAAGCTTGTCTAGAAGTTAAAGCATGTATGTATATCTAAAACATATCTAATATACATAAAACTATTTAAACTGTTTTGATCAATCAATTCATGAAACACATATAAAAACCAAAACGTGTGTGTATAGTGCACTTGAGCATATCAACTATACTAAGCTTTACAATATGGATCTAAAAACACACTATCTAAACTAGGATACCTAAGTCTTCTTGACGATCTCCATCTTCAAGTAAACCCGATCCAAAACTCCATCCATGAGCTAGGCAATGTGTGATCTTGATGCTTGAGCCCTGAAAAACACCATGATAAGCCTCTAAACTCCTTGTTGAAGCTAATCATCAACTAATATCTGCTAATGATCTGAAACTTAAAATCACAAGAATATTAGTAAATATAACTACATGAGTTGATCATCATCAAAACTAGAGTGGAGGCCTTTGGCCAACAGTAATTATATATAAAAACTATGTAACAACTCCCAGCTCTTGAAAACGTAGTTTCACCCAGATTGGGCGCTTTCGGCTCTTATAAGGTCTAATTCAGGCCAATCGGGGCTGAAAGTTTGACTTTTGGTCAAACTTTCTAATTAACACTAGAAACAAGATTAATTAGCCACAATTGTGCATAGAAACTACGTAATAATACTCCTGGCTCTTTAAAAATCTTGTTTTCTCTCTGTTAGGTCATATTCGACTTATATAAGGCCTAGTTCAGGGAAATTGAGACTGAAAGTCTGACTTTGGTTAAACTTTTCAATTAAGACTAGAAACAAGTTTAATTAGTAGTAATTATACATAAAAACTATATAATACTATTCCTAGCTCCTGAAAATAGCATATTCTCCCGGATTGGGCCTTTTTCGGTTCTTATAAGCCCACGTTAGACCAATCAAGGCTGAACGTTTGACTTTTAGTCAAACTTCTCAATTAAAACTAGAAACTAGATAAAATAGTAATAATTTACATAGAAACTATGTAATACAACTCTCAGCTCTAGAAAATCATGTTTTCCTCTGGTTTGGCCCTTTTAGCTCTTATTTATATGGCCAAATTTAGGTCAATCGAGGCTAAAAGTTTAATTTTTTTTGAAAAAAATTTCAAAATTAAGAATATAAACAAGTTTAATTAATCAAAATTATACATAAAAACTATATGATACTACTTTTAGCTCTTGAAAAACATGTTTTCTCCCTGTCTGGGCCCTATTTGGCTCTTAAGGCCAGTTCAGACTAATAGGAGTTGAAAGTTTGACTTTTAGTCAAACTTTCTAATTAAAATTAGAACTTAGGTTAATTAGTAGTAATATACATAGAAACAATGTAATACCACTTTCAGCTTTTGAAATAATATTTCCTACTGTTTGAGCCCTATTCGGCTCTTACAAGGCTAATTCAGGCCCATAAGGGCTCAAGATTTGACTTTCGGTCAAACATCTAAATTAAGACCTGAAACAAGTTTAATTAGTAGTAATTATACAAAAGTTATATGTAAAAGTACTCCTGTCTCGTGAAAGCTGCATTTTCTCCCCGTTTGGATCCTATTTAGCTTTAATAAGGCCCTGTTCAGGCTAATCAGGGTCTTAAAATTTGATTTTTAGTTAAATTTTCTAATTAATATAGAAATAAGGTTAATTTGTAGTACTTGTACATAGAAACTACGTAATACCATTCACGGTACTTGAAAACTATGTTTTCCTACCGTTTGTTCCATTCGGCGCTCTTTAAGGCCTAGTTCAGGCCAACTAGAGCTGAAAGTTTAACAAAAGTCAAATTTTCAGATTAAGACTAGAAACAAGATTAATAGTAGTAACTGCGTATAGAAACTATGTAATACTACTCTCGGCTCTTTAAAATCAAGTTTTCTCCCCTCCCTGTTAAATATATCTGGCTCCTAGTTCAGGCCAATCAGTGTGGAAAGTTGACTTTTAATCAACTTCCAAATTAAGACTAGAAGAAAGTTTAATTAGAAGTATATATATATAAAAATTATGTAATACTACTCCTGGCTCTGGATAATCGCATTTGTCCCTGTTTGGGCCCTTTTCGTATCTTATAAGGCCTAGTTCAGTCCAATCAGGGTTAAAGTTTGACTTTTTATAAAAATACCCAATTAACACAAGAAACAACGATAATTAGCAGTAATTGTACATAGGAAACTATGTAACACCACTCGTAGCTCTCGAACCATATTTTCCTCCAGTTTGGGTCCAATCGGCTCATATAAGATAAATTCAGGCCAATCGGGGGTGCTGAAAGTTTAACTTTTGGTCAAACTTCCAACTTAAGAATAGAGACAAATTGAATTAGTAGTGGTTATACATACAAACTATGTGATACTACTCCCAGCTCTTGAAAATCATGTTTTCTCCCCATTTGGACCTTATTCTCTGCTCTTATAGGCCTAGTTCTAGCCAATCAGGGCTGAAAGTTTGAGTTTTCGTGAAACATCTCAATTAAGAAAAGAACCAAGTTTAATTAGTAGTAATTATACAAAAAAAAATGTAATAGTACTTGGAGTTATTGAAAACTTCATTTCCCCCCCCCCCCCGTTTGGGACCTATTCGGCTCATATACAACTTAGTCCTGGCCAATTCGGGGCTAAAAATTTGACTTTTGATCAAACTTCTCAATTAGCACTAGAAATAAGGTTAATTAGCTGTAATTGTATATAGAAACTATGTAATAACACTCTCAGCTCTTGACAACAATATTTTCCTTTAATTTGGGCCCTATT
>JAVJIF010022084.1:0-27555 GCA_038442645.1 Agave tequilana | reverse complement strand
TGCCAATACACGCCAGCGCTACAAATGTCATAATCTACAGCGCTTGTAGATGGATCACATACTCAATTAATTACCGTGTCCCTATAGTAGTTTTTGGTTATCTTATTTTTTTAAAAGAAAATGAACTAGGGAACTTTCTGCATCAAAATAGAAACATGGACTGATAATGTATAAGCATTTTCAAATGACAAAAAAAGATGCTAATGTATAAGCATTTTCAACTACCAGACAAGGTTACAAATAGCGCTGAAGTAATTCTGGTATTGATGCAATTCCAATTTGTCTATGCTTACGTCTAAAACTGATAAGTTTTGTGTGTCTGCGTAGTCATTACCCATCTATAAATGCAAGACTTCATTAACCTTACATAATAATGATAAAGTTATGATTTTTTTTGGGACACAAAGTTGCACCCTGAACAGAGTTATCTGATATTTACAGCTCCATACTAATGAATACTTGCACCTTAACTTTTGGCAAAGAAATATCTGCCTTTAGTTGTGTATAATAATATGGCAAATGGCATCAAACTGGTGGAAACAATTCATGTTCAGACTAAAAATATACTCCCTAAACATTTGCATACAAAAATTGTTGTAAGATAAAATCCAGCTCGGAATATCCCATCCCATATTCAATGGCTACTGTTTAACTAAGGCATCACATCATCTTTCTACATCCACCATCCACAAGAAATGATGATTAACTTTATGCATTATATAAGATAAGCAATAGTCCAATATAATTTATGACAGGAAGGGAAAACGGAGAAATCAATTTGTCAAAAGTTAAACCATACCTTTTCAAGCTTTTTCAGGATAGAAGCCTCATAATCTTGAAACCCAGCACCAATAATATTGCTAGGTTTGGGATCAACGGTTTCAGCGCTATTAGTAGGGAAAGTGCTTGAAGCAGCAGGCTGAAGAGGAAGAACCAGCAAAGAATTTGAAAGATCGCCACTCATAGAATGGATAGCTGCAGCCTAATAAAGAACTACAATCTAAGTTTTTCAAATCTTCAGGAAAGAAATAATGAGCACATATGCAAAAAGGAATAACCAAAAAGATTTAAGGAACAGGTAAAGAAGTTTCACAGAAGTAAACTTTGCTATTCATATAAATTGCTAAGCTGTTTGTCCAAAGCAATAAGACTATCCATAGATTAAGCTCATTCTTTCCCATTAGTTATTATATTGTAATGAAAGCAGATCTTTTATCATGAGAAGAGCAAGAAGCACGTCACTAGAAATGAATATGTAAAAATTAAATGCTAAAGAACCAGCCACACAAAAACTCCCAAAGAATCAGAATGTCGCACCACAAGAAAAATAGGCATTAAGAATTCTACAGATGCAACACATAATTTATACGAGGAAAAGTATGTTCCACCTCTTCAAGATCAACTTCCTACGTATCCTTGTGTTCACTTGGAATAACTAAGATCAACCTGATCATCTGTTCAATGATGACTTGCTTATCAAAAAAAAAAGTGTAACATAATGACATGTTGGTCTAATGATTTGGCATAATTCAAAACTCTATGACTCAGTGGGACAGGGGACGCAAAGAGAGTAAAAAGAAAGTGGAAGATTGTGTCATTTAATGCTCGAAACAACTTTCCACAGCCCACCCCTCAATCCACGCCCCCCACACCCACACACACGACCCAAAAATTTATTAAAAAACTCACTCCTCTGTTATTTGGCTTACATCTTCTTCTGATTCACCTTCCCCTCAGTCATTTCTCTAAAGTAACGGTTTTATTATTTAAATTACAAAAACTTTCTATGTTTAGGTGGTCTGCCATGAGGATTTTATCTCTTAAGGACTGCCTATGCCGCACAAGAAAGGTTCAAAATATCCGATCCAACCACTGCAAATTGACAAGCTAGACCAAGGTTTGCAAACTTAAATTTCACCTAGGATTGGGTCCCAGACTCAACTTAAATGCATAAAGATATTACAACATCAAAATGATTTTTTATGAGGAAAATTGCAATTTTTTAAGAATATACTATAAAGAATTATAAAACATGAATAATATGTCAGAAACATACTTGGCACAAGCTCTTTCTTTAACTGTCATAGTTACATCACATGAGACATGAAAGAAGTGTTAATCTTATTTATTATTAAAAATTAAAAAAGATTTGTTCAAAATAAGGAGTCACAGGGGCCTGATGTAAAAATATATTGACTTTGTAGCTTGTGCATAATAAATGGGCTGGTTTGGAAACCTAAAAACCGTTAACTTAAGTTTATAATAGAACATTAAGTTAGACCAGTCTAACCCTAGATGAGCAAAGAAGACCATGGACAGCTGCAAGGGAAGCGAGAATGGCTTGGATATTGACTGAAAGTGACACCGAGTAGCATGAAACAGGCATGCCAAGAAGTTACAGATCAGATGTCCTGCTCATTTCACCTCCTCTATTTATGTGGTTTTAATTATTGAAATTTAGGGTTCTCACAACCATCCCATTCTCTTTGAAATTGAAGAATAAAGATATGACTTGTCAATTAAAAACCTATCTACTCCAAGGAAATCTTATATCACTGAAATTGCTTATTGAGGCTATTTGGATAGCCCTTTAAAACTGATTTGGACCTGATCTGAAACAATCAAAACCTGTCAGCCTTTGTCTGTCATAATGTTTAACCTTCATCACGGTAACGCAAGAAACCTCCAGCACCTTAAAAATTGAAATAGGGAAGCAGCTAACTTGAGAGGCAGGAAAAAAAGAGGGAGAAGCAAGAACTGAAAGAAATGAGAGGAAAAACATGAGCAGACAAATAGATAAAATGAGGTAAGGAGTGGGAAAATATACTATTTTGATTGTCTGATTTGATCCAATAAATCAAAGCTTACGATATATGCCATCATGCTATGGAGATCAATGCAGTCATTTTGTGGCCGTCCTCCCTCTTAATCCATAAGTCTAGTTGTACTTTGAGAGTTTAAACACAATAGCACAAGCTTAAACTATTTAATGAATCAAGTACCGTGCTTTTCTGTGTTCTTTATGTCGACTTCCTTAAACATTTCTAGCAGCTGTTTTGGTGTGGATTTCCTTAAACATCTCTAGCAGCTGTTTTGGTGTGGATTAATATATATTTAGTATGAATTTGCAAGAAGCTAATGTCAGGTAGACAGTAGCTGTACAGAGAAGCAGAGAGCAGATTAGATATCGATCTATAGGGCTAATAATCAAAGAACAAAAAATCTTGCAATTACCATTACATGTGGAATCATATCCCATACATTATTGCTTAAAGCTAAAAGAACTTGTAGCAGGAGCTGACATCAGCGACCCGGCCATATGGATTTGTAAAAAGCTGATGTCACTGCCATAGTAGCAGACGTACAAAGATGCCGAAAGCAGGGTCAATTATCAAAGAACAAAAGGCCCTGCAATTACCATTATATGATGGAACCATATCCTAGACACAATTGTTTACATCTGAAAGAAAGAAAGAAAGAAAGAAAGAAAAAACTTGTAGTAGGAGCTGATATCAACAAGTCGGCTATATGAATTAGTAAGAAGCTGATGCCAGAAAGAGTAGTAGATGTACAAAGAAACTGGAAGCAAATTAGATATTGAACTATAGGGTCAATTATCAAAGAACAAAAGACCTTGCAATTACAAATTTATCATTATATGGTGGAATCATATCCTAGACACCATCGTTTACATCTAAAACAACTTGAGTAGGAGCTGATATCAGTAAATCAGCTTTATAGATGACCAGTTCATTATTGTAAAAAACCTGCAAAAGCCCCACTTAAGCTCTCGCTTTCGCTATGTCCACTTTGGTATGCTTTAGCTCTCGCTTTAGATACAAAAGGTTTTGATTTCTATATATCATCTTCTCATGTTCATAATTAATGTTATCATTATGTGTTACTTCGTTGTTTTCTTTACTAATTATGAAATTTATTTAAATTTATTTTTCTAATTTTTTTCTATTTTTACTATTTATTATTTTCAAAAAAGTATATGGCGCTTTTGCCAGTAAAACACGCTAAAGCTAAGCCTTGCCTCGCTTTTCTCCCGCTTTTGCTTTCCACAACATTGGACCAGGTAGATGTCGGTGACCTTTTAGAGAAGGCAATAAGCTTGTCTGTTTAATATGCTTAACAAAAGGAGTTAATTTTTAGATATACTTTGTAATTTAAAAATATTTGTTAGCAGTAAAGGATCTTTTTGCTATATTTCTAGTATAAGAAAGATTTAATCTCTTTAAAAAGATAATTTAGGAAGTTAAGAATCTTATAGCTAGGAATTTAATTTAGGGTGTGTTTGGTTGTAAGTAGGCGGAAGTAAGGAAACGGGAAAGTATAATTGCTCACTTTCCTATTTATCCAAACACCGGAAAAGAAAAATGAGGAAACCCCTTTTCCTTTCTCTTTCCCCTTTTACACAATCACTTCCTCACTTCTAGGGTGCTACAGTTAATTTGTGATCATATAAATCTCATTTGTAATAAGTTGTAGCTCAAAACAGTTAATTTTGTGATCATGTAAATCTCACTTGCATTCTAATTACAATCTAATTTTTATTTTTTTAATTAATTTTTATTTAATATTATTGTGCAGTCAACTTGTGATCAACTTTTCTACTTTTACTTTCACATTACCATCCAAACCCCGAAAAAGACATAATATTTTCTAAATCACACTTCCCAACAACATCCAAACACCAGAAAACTCACTAACCAATCCCAAGTTCCAAAGGGAACTATTACTACTTCCTTACTTCCTCACTTCCTCACTTCTGCCCAAACCAAACAGCCCCTTAGAGTATAACTGGGAGATATAAAAGGAATCACGAGGGATGGTAATATTCACTAGTTATGGGTGTCAACCAGGTACTTGAAAAACACAAGTTAGTCGATGACATATTAGGGCTTGAACCTAATCAAGTCACTTGATTTAAGGACCTAACCACCCTACACGGACTAAGGATCACCCTAGACCTGCCCTAATAGCTTGGATGCAATGGAAAAACCTAAATCCTGATATCCATTTTATATATTACATTCACTCTTCAATTCCTCCGATTTTTATCCAAGTTCTCAAATAATGGAGATTACTTGCTCTAATCCCATCTCAACTAACATCAAGAGTATGAGTTGTTTGAGTGATCAGATTTATTGATGCACAGACCAATAGGTTCGCTGTACAGACCAATAGGTTTGCTGTCAGGGATTTTTCTTCTTGTTTGGTAATTTATCCTCAGCAATATCTGATGGATGTACATGGGTGGACTGCCTGGAATAAGAAATCAGATTTTGAATTATTGTTTGGTTATCGCATAAAGCATAATTGCGAGAAAAAGGGTCTGGTGCAATCCAGACCAACCCTAGAAACTCGGACCAGACCCAAAGCCGGTTCTGGCGGGCTAGGGCTGAGTGAATCCCAAAGCTTTAGGTTGGTTGGGATCGGCTTCACTCGAAAGCTGGCCCACTGACAGACCTATCACCAGTTGAACTTGAAGCATTGTATAGAACCCACATATGGTTTCTGATTTGTTTCTATGCATTCCCAAACCAAAAAACCCACATTTCTGATGTGTGTTAAGAATCCAATGCCAAGGTGCACTTGCAAGAAGAAATCTTCTAATGGTATTTCATGCATCTATAACAAAGAGAATCTCAGGAATGTTAATCAAATTATTTTGTACTGTACCATCGGTGTACTTTTTTCTCCTTAGTTAATTCCAACCTATAGAACCAAATGCCTTTTCTATAATTTTTTTTTTTTTTACATGATTCATAATTGTTATATATCGGCCTAAGAATTTAAATATAGTTTACTATAGAATTACGTAAAGAATAAACACTTTAGTTTACATATTTTTTCAAATTCACGCAACTGTGTCCTACTTGAAGTCTTCACACAGAAGACTCACATGTGAGAATGCTACGAGATTACTGTTTTCAGAAATTGTAAAATAAATGTCTAACAGCCTGAATAAGCTTGATACATAGAAGAAACATTCAGATTATAGATGAACTGGAAAATGAAAAAAAATAATACCCAGACTACAAATCCTCATGGTCTTGGTTAACCTTGAAAACCCATTTTCCCTAACTAATTATTATTGCATCAAATTTAAGTTAGCTTCTAAAAAGGTCAAAAATTTTGCATGTCTAGAGATCATTTTGTAGACTTATCAAAACATTTCCTCACAACCTACACATAATTCTTTGAGAAAATTAGCCAGATACTTCCATATTTCCTAATCACATACATAAATAGAGCATTAATAATCCTGTAAATCACTAGTGTTTACAAAAGAAATGTAGGGTGGTCATTCCATCTTTAATTAGAATGTTATTCCATTATTGCATTTTCAACATCTCTAATACATTTGCTGATATTGAATTGGAAATTAGCATTCAAACCATATAACTAACTCAAAATAGAAAAGAAGTAGAGAAACTCACAGCAGCATCTTTGGATGACATTACAATGACAGCAGAGCCCTTTTTCTTTGATCCCTTTGATCTGATCACAACATCCTCGACCCCACCAAATCTCTCAAATATCTCCTGCAGCCTCAGAGCACCATAGTCCCCCATTGCTCTCTCCCAAGAAACCTTCAATACCCTCTCTTTGTCCAAAGTCACATCTCCATTGTCTTCTCTCTTCTCCTGACCAGATGCCTGAAAAAATAGTAATAATCAGATTGAATACTAGTTTGATACTAGAATACCGCCGGTGTTGGGAAACCGACCAGCGGCAAAGAAGATGGGGGAAGGGAAGAGGAGGAAGAAGGAGAGGGAGGGGAGAAAAGGAGAGGGTAGTGGTGGAAGGCAGTGAGGAAGAAGGGGGAGGGGAGGGGAGAGAAGGAGAGGGAGGGGAGAGGGCAGTAGTGGCCGAAGAAGGAGGAGAAAAGGCGGAAGAAGGATGGGGGAGGGGAGAGAGAAAAGGCAGCAGCGGCGATGGAAAGAGGCGTTGCCCTCTCTCTCTCTCTCTTCCTGACGGACGAAAATGAGGGACAGACTGACGGATAAATTCAGGAGAAAACCTCCCTCACTTCGCTCCGTCAGTTTTGATTAGGAAATTTAGCTCAGCAATGTGAATTATCATTCATAGAGCATCAGAAAAATGCATCAACACCAAGAACAATTATGTTCAAAGCAATTAGTTACTTAAATGTTTTTTCCGAGTGATTTGAGTATATTAAAAGAAAGAAAAGTTAACAGTTCTATTTCTTTTTGGTAGCAAGCAACAAGCCTCCTTCCATAGTTGAATTAAGAACCCATAAACATTACATATAATTGAATTGTGGGTATAAGTTGTAGTTATAGTGCAAAAAAATCCCTTTTTTTTTTTTCCTTTTTCACATTCCTGGAAAGAAATTGAAGAGAAGCACTCACCGAGGCAAAAGCATCCGCCACTTTCTTGGCCTTCCTCGCCTGAAACTCCTCCAGCTCCCTCTTCAACTCCGCTGCAACGCTCTTCTCCTTCTTTTTCACCAACTCATCCGGATCCACGCTCTCCGCGTCCCTCGCCGCAGCCCGCTCTCTTTCATCAAGATCCGCGGCAAGCCTCCGCCTCTTGGCCCCGAGCTGCGCGTCCCGCGCGGCCTTCTCGAGGGCGGCACGGATCTTGGCGTCATAAGCGCTTCGCTTGGCCTCGTCCTTGAGGACCTCGAAGGAGGCGGTGAGGCGCTGGAAGTCGGCGGTGGCGTCAGGATCGTCTTTGCGCTTGTCGGGGTGGCGGAGGCGAGATTCTCTGCGGTACGCCTCCTTGATCTCCTTTAGGGTTTTCTTAAGGCCATCCTCGCCCGTCGGGAGCCCGAGCTCCTTGTAGTGATCGATGAATTCGTCGCTGGGACCGGCACCGGTTCCTCTGCCGCCGGACATATTTGGGTGAATTTAGGGGTTTGATTCGGAGGGAAGAGAGCGGAGCAGTCGAATTTGGAATCAATGTGTCGGGCTGCGAATTTGGCGTCCGAGATACGTGCGAGGCGCGGAAGGTATTTGATGTCTTGTCTCCAGCACGAAATAACTCCTATACCTTCGTGGTGTTGGGAGAGCCATAGAAAAAGACACAGAATGGGAAGTCGGGGTGGAGAGTGCATAAATGCGGTGAGCAATAGGTGGATTCAAGGTAATTCCTTAGTACTATAAACCAACACGTGATTCAACATGGAGCAGTGGTAGCGGATTTGATGGCAGAGAAAGATTGAAGCAATTGAGCGAGGGAGAAAATTAGGAGGACTCCTATTCCTAAAACTGAAGTTGAAGACAAGCAATGGCGGCATGAGGTGGCAGTCGGAGAAAATTACCGCCAAGCATGTCTATAATTGTCTCAAAGAAAAAGCATTTCTGTTACTGTTCATTACCTGCTCCCATGTAACAAAAAAAAAAATGGAGCATTATTCTCTTCACATCAAAATAACCTTTCTTATTAATTGCTTCACTTCAGTGCTGCTGCTGTGATTTGGACACGCACGCGCCTTGCAAAGGAATGGAACATTTCCTCCCAGAAACTTTTGACAGCATTTGAGAGGCTAAATACTTTTTGACGGAACAAAACTTTACTAATTCAAAGCAACAGACTAACTTAATATTCTTTTTGCATATTGGAAAAAACCGTATCACAAAAGTTCTTTAGTCCGACCATATATATATATATATATATATTATATATATAAACAAGTCAAATCTGGTTGCCCTTGACTGAAAACATGAACAAAACTTGGATCATCACAAGAGTCGGCAGATTGGAGAATTATCACTATTTCTTCACCTGAGGAACTTTAACATGAAATCAATGCAGACAGACTATCACAAAGCGTTATATGATGTTTTAAAGTCAATGCAGAGAGTCACAACAACATACATTGCTCCAGATGACCTTGTAAATGTTAAAAGGAGCAATTATGGAGACACACAGACGACAGAGTTTATATTCCACTCACTCAAAATGAAGACACATCCGCCTCTTATCCTCCACCTCCACTCTTCCACTTTATTTCTCGGGCAGAAATAGAAAAACCCAAGGCCGCGTAGAGTGTGCGCCAACAAGGCACAAAAAAATGTGGTTTTTAATGAAAACACGTTATAAAGATTTAAATTACTAATGCTTGTCATTGATCAGATTTCTAATGACGAACGGGAGAATCCCTCCATGATTGTAGTATGCTAGCTCCACCTGTACAACAGAATTGACCAATCATTAGATAGGAGCGAAGAGCAGAATAAAAAAAATTTAGGAAAGCTATCTCATATAACAATGTATATTTATATAAGCTAAATGTTTGAAGTACCTCTGTGTCAAAGCGGACCGTGCATGTGAATGACTTGCCAGTATCAGTGACAACAGTGACATCCTGGCCGGGCTTGATGTCACTCACACTGCTCGGGAGGTTGACAGTGAATCGCTCATGCCCAGTTAAGCCTAGGGTCTCGGCATCTTCACCAGCCTTGAAGCACAGGGGAATTATGCCATCCCCACGAGATTACTACGGTGAATTCTTTCAAAGCTCTTGGCAATCACAGCTTTGACACCCTGCACCGACAGTTTCATGTATACACAGTGACGTCAGTGTAAAATATAAACACATGTAGTCACACAGAAAAGGAAACGCACATCATACCTGGAGCATTGGTCCCTTGGCAGCCCAATCACGGGAGCTTCCACTTCCGTACTCAGCACCCGCCAAGATGATAGTATCATGCCCTTCATTCTTGTATTTCTGCTCATACATTACAACGACAAAGAAAGAATGAAATTATTTCCACAAAATCCGGAAGCACATCAAAAGCCACATAACAACTTGGAAAAGTTAATTTGACAAGAAAGCTGCTATAAAAAACCATAAAACTGTCACCAATAACGCCAGTTAGAGACAGAATTTACCATGGCAGCGTCAAATACAGAGAGTTTCTCCCCTGAGGGTATGTGAATTGTTTTGGGACCAACTTCCCCCTTCAATAACTTGTTCACGAGGCGAATGTTGGCAAATGTTCCCCTTGCCATTATCTCATCGTTACCACGACGGCTTCCATAGGAGTTAAAATCTTCCTATCAACACCACGCTCCATTAAGAATTTAGCAGCAGGGCTATCTTTGTGGATGCTGCCAGCAGGTGAGATATGGTCGGTTGTGATGCTATCACCAAAGTTCAGCAGGCAGTAAGCATCTTTTACAGGATGTGGGCCAGGAGGAGACATTGTCATGTTCTTGAAATATGGAGGCTCATGTATGTAAGTTGATGTAGGATCCCACGAGTACAGAGTTGCTGACGGAACTGATAGCTGGTTCCACATCGGATTTCCTTGGTAATCGATTGGTATGTGCCCCTAAACATGTCAGGAAGCACACTAGATTGCACAACCTGAGGATTCAAATAGGACAGAAAATTATCAAGCATATCACAATATTCTGATTAAATGTAAGCACTGTATAGACAAGTATAGTAGCTCACATCAGCTATCTCTTCATTGCTTGGCCAGATGTCCCTGAAATAGACCTTCTTCCCATCTTTGGAGGTCCCTATAGGTTCTTTCTCAAAATCAATGTCAACCTGCGGAAGAATAATTCCAATTGAAAATTGAAATAAAAGAAATTTAGAAGTTTAAATTGAAACTGTATTTCGAACACTCATAAATCTTCTATCCACAGACAAATCTATCTTCGGTTTAGGTAAACTATGAAGCTGCATAGTTATTGACCATAATTCCTATTAATACTTTATCCATAAAGTACCCTCAGATAATGCTTATATTTTAGTAACTCTGGTTATTTTCACACACAAAGTCAGAATCTCTAACCGCCAGTGTCTGAGAACTGTCAAGTCTGCAGCATTTACCCTTTTGCTAGTGATTATAATCTTTAATTCTGTCTAGAAATGTTTTGATTGCTCTTCCAAATTTGAGGGAGAGAAACAAACCATCACCAGATTGGTCTAAGGTTGAGCTCTTGAAAGTCAACTAATTTATGCACCTTGTGAGTCCAGGCTGTGTTGCACGGACACATGGCAACATTGAAATGGACACGACACGCCGACACGTGACGAATTCTTAAAAATACATGACACGTTTGTCCGACACGTGTGTCGGACACGGCACGGTTCCATGATAGGAGTGTCTGAGCTACATAGAGTCCAGGTTCAGGTATATAAAAGATACCCGTTTGAGTGATCTTGCCAATTGAATAACACTTCTGTAGGACTAATCAAGCTGCATAGATAGAATTAGAACAAAGTAATCTGAGCATAGGAGGGTCAGCTATATAGACTAATAAAACCTTCATATTACCACCGGGTATTTCATAAATTATAACAGGCAACTGGTAGCCACTTTATTATGATGCAGCAAGGACTTCAACAGATCGAGGTTATTAAGTTGGAGAAATTACTATTAAAATGTAAAAGCAAATGCCTTTATTGAATTTTACAACTTAAAATAGCTAGGTGTCAAACAATGGTGGGTTTCAATTGATGATCTGTGATGAGCTTTCTTTTACCAATAAATTGACTGACACAATGTATAATATTTTGTCATTTGACATTTCTTCAAAACATTACCAATAAATCATGCAACATGTAAAGGAAAGTCACGTTGCAGATCAATATAAATTGCTAAAGACAATAGAAATGATCTAACCCATTTATTATGAATTTCTTAACAAGAATTGCACCATTAATGGATTTTCAACTGTCATTAACCACATTAGAATATAATCTATGACTACTGAATTTGTTTTACACAATCTTGTAAAGCTCTTAATCCAAATTTCGAATCCTTTTAGATTCCACTATTTGTTCCTACTTCCTACATGCCTATAGCTTGCGTCATTTTGTGTATTTGATTTTTTTTTTAACATCGTAATGCATACATTTATATCTATTACTAAAGCCAATAACATCAACATTGTTTCTAAGTAGAGGTCTATTCAAAAGTTAAAAATATAACATTTACAGCAAAAAAAAGTTAAGGTCAAAATCAGATTACATGCATTCCCTTCAAAAACAAGAGAGGCCGTGTTTGGTTACTTGTAATTGGAAATTCAGGATTTCTACCATGGTGTAAAATCTCGGTTGCCAATGGTTTTTAGTCTCATTGTCATTATCAACCATAAGTATCGGCAATACAGGCCGATATTATAGGGTTAAAATCATATAACGTACTTCAAAACCCAACACGATATTGCCCAATGTATATGAAAATTTGCAACCATGATTTTCTACTTAATTTCTAAGAATAACAATCTGTTGGTTTTTGTGTGTTCAAATTACAGTTGCATTTTTCAAAACCAACACGATATTGCCAAAAATTTGCAACCATGATTGTCTACTTCATTTCTGAGGGAAACATTCTGCTTGGTTTGTCGTATTTGTATGTTCCAAATTACAGTTGCATTTGCAATTCAAGATTTCTATCGAGTTGGAATTTACCAAAAAAATCTGTCAACTCCAGTCTAGGATTTTATCAACAAAGCTGCATTCATCAAATACATTCAAGAAAACAAAAGTTGCAACTCAAAGAAAGAAAACATCTCAAAAGCAAGCAACAAAATAGCATGTTGGATTTGCAATCCCATGATGAGACAAGTTGATGAATTCCAAAAAAAACCACTTAACTGTCAAATACAATTAAATGAAATGACCAAAAAAGTGGTTTACATAAAGAAAACAATACTAATACATCAGCATGCTTAGTAGTTATTCTATATGACAATATGTGGTTCTATATAAAGAATGATTTGGGCCTTCATCACCTATGAAACACGGACACGCTCAAATGAGCGACGTGTCCATGTCGGGCACGTCTCGGACTCGGGCAACCCAGTTGACTCGCCGACACAGTCAAAAGACCCGATCGGACAAGGATAGGAACTGTGTCGGGCTCATCTTTGGTTAAATATGTGTTAACCTGACCCGATAATGATAAAACCCTAAACCCCTAACTTTCCTACCCAAAACCTACCGTTCTCTCTATTCTACAAAGAAGAAGGCGACGAATCTCGTTGTGGTGGATCTCGTCGTCGTAGCTAGTGGTGGATCTTGTCTTCGTCGCTAGTGGATCTCGTGGTGGTGGATCAATCTCTGGATCTCGTCATCGCTGGTGGATCTTCGTTGTGGGTGGATCTCGTTGTGGTTGGATCTCGTCGTCGTAGTCACTGGTGGATCTCGTCGTCGTAGTCGCTGGTGGATCTGAGGTAATTACCCTCTTTCTACAAATCTCGCTGCCCCCCCCCCCCCCCCCCCTCGATCTGTCTCCTCTTGATTTGAGAGAGATCGAGATAGAGCAGATCAAGAGGGGAAGAGGCAGAGGATAGAAAAAGCAGAGAGAGCAAGAACAGAGAGATCGATAGAGAAGGGAGGTTAATTTATAGATTTGCTGATGTGTTAATTAATGATAGGATGTTCTTGTGTAGATTGTTCTTGATGATGAACACATTCTTGATGTTCTTGTGTAGACTGTTCTTAATTAACTAATTGTGCAGGATTGTGAAATTAATTGTCGAATTGTGAAGTAAATTATGAAATTAATTATTCTAGGATTGTGAAAAAAATTAATGTGTAGTTATCTCAATAAATAGTTGTATGATTGATGATGGAACTGTGTATGAAATGTTGCTTTTCTTCAAATAATATTGCTGTGGTATTGTGTTTAGAGCAATATGACTTCAATAGAAGGTTCCTCAAGTGGAATAGTAGATGATCATACACCTCTTTGGAAGTATGTAACTGAAGTGGAAAAAAAAATAAAAGGGGAGGAAATTGACGATTGAAGTGTAGTTACTGCCTTGAAACATTTAATGGATCATACTCAAGAGTCAAGACCCGTCTCGGATAAGTGGACAAACATAAAGATGTGTGCAACAGTTAAACCCTATAACATAAGATACATAACAAAAGAGATGGAGCAAATGAAAATGAGATTAAGGGCTAATATGCCTAGGAATGTAACTTTACCTTTATCTTTAACGTCAAGTACGGCCAGTGGAAGTGCAAGTGGTCCAAGTAAACCGAAGAAGGGGGTAAACATTGTGGATCAAGCATTAAAAAACGAGACAAGGGATGAAATAGATTGCATTATTGCGAAGATGTTTTATACCAGTGGATTATCATTTAATTTGACAAAAAATCCATGGTATGTCAAGGCACTTAAATTTACCGCAAAGAATCCATTCGCCGGCTACAAACCTCCTGGCTACAACTCTTGGAGGACCACTCTCTTGCAATGTGAGAAATCTCGCGTAAAGAGGTTGATGGAGCCCATCAGGGGCACATGGAACATGAATAAGAATGATGATGTGAGACAAGCACATATTTTTAAAGAGAGAGTGCTAGATAATTTGTAGTAGGACAAGATAAACTATTCCATTGTCTTCACCAATTCAATTTATGACATGATAAGGGTCACCGACACCAAACACCATCTCTTAATTTGGTGTATAACATGTGAGACACAACGATCAAGAAAGTTAAAAATGCTATTTATCGGCACGAAAGGAGGAAAAAAGAAAAAAATGAGCAATCGCCTTTTTGTGATGTTGTGCACGCCACTTCAATGTTTGGCACTCTTTGAATCCAAGGTAATATCTAGGCTTATGTTATAATTTATATTCTTTAATGCAGTTA
Organism: Agave tequilana; assembly: GCA_038442645.1. Taxonomy (NCBI): domain Eukaryota; kingdom Viridiplantae; phylum Streptophyta; class Magnoliopsida; order Asparagales; family Asparagaceae; genus Agave; species Agave tequilana. Next base: position 12,947 of record JAVJIF010022084.1, on the reverse strand, counting down.
GTCTTTATGTTAATAGGTATTATCATGATGTTTGACTTAATGAGAATATAACTCGACATGCTCCCATCAAGATGAGATCTCTTCCGAAAGAGGCAAGTGTTTGAAGAGATACTATCCCAACCCCGATAAATGACGGGCGATGAGCACGACGTATGCTAGATTTTTGGGTGCTTTGGTGCTTTTGCCTATTCGGATTCTCTTCGTGATGGAGGATTTGTGAATACAAAATGTTTGTAGGTTCTTTATGGTTTCTCAACTCCAAATTTACAAGTGTTGGCTTTAAAACTTCTAAGTCAACCATGTTCCTCCTCTTGTCGTGAGAAAATTAGAGTACACTCTTTTATTCACTCCTTGAGGAGGAACAAATTAACCCCGGCACGAGTGGAAGATCTAGTGTACATATATAACAACCTCAATTTGCTTCTCAAAGTTCAGACGAATATAATGAAGTCTGAGGAAACAAGGATGTGGGATAGTGACAGAGATGACTTCGACTCATTTCAAGGCGTCGGTATTCTAGATTTTGCTACTATTTCTCTCGATGAACCCGCGATGAAGGCTGTGTTATTTGTGGATAATGGAGAAGGAGATAATGAGAAGTCATTGGACTAGTTCATCTTGATCCTTAAGGTATGACTCTGATTGTAATTTGTTTTGAACTTATGATAATAGTTTGTTGGTTAACTTGGTTGATAACTTGTGAACTTACAATTTCGATTGTAATTTTGTTATAAACTTATGATATTTTATATCTTGTACACTTGTTGATTGATATTTTAGTTTATTGATTGATATTCTATAAATTTATCTATATATAATAAATAATCAAATATTGCTTGTCGTGTTCCCGTATCCTAATTTTTTGAATTTTTTGACGTATCCATGTCCCGTGTCTGTGTCTGTGCATCATAGTTCATCACTGCATATGTGGAAAATTCAATTCCTTAATGGCACTACTCTAGGATTCATGTCTGTGATTGGTCGTCAAATACAATAAATAATATTGCAGTTAAGATTTAAGCTCAGTGGGAAACACTACGAAAATTTCCTTTAGGTTTTACTATGAACAATATTGCAATACCAAGATGCAGGGACCGTAGGGACATATAATAACCAAATAAATTTACTGTGCTGACTACACATGAATAAAAGAATTTAGAATAGGCAACATTGTTTTCTGGTAGCATACCGTGCCAGCAAGTGCATAGGCTACCACAAGTGGAGGGGAAGCAAGATAATTTGCTCTTGTCAAAGGATGTACACGTCCCTCAAAATTCCTATTTCCAGACAACACGGCTGCAGCAACAATATCTGAATAAAGAGAGCAGACATCAGTACAACTATACAATTTATACAGAAATTTACTTCAATATGAAACAGTGAACTATGCGGGCTTCATTGCTTAAGAGATATTACCGTTGTCAGCAATGGCAGCTGATACTGATTCATCAAGGTCTCCAGAATTGCCAATGCAAGTCGTGCAACCGTATCCGACAATGTGAAAACCAAGCTGATCCAAATAGGGCTGCAAGCCACTGAGAGAATATATCCAGGTTTGAAGGTGTTAACAGACGATGCAAAATGCATTTCAGTCACAACTCATTTAACTAGGAAACTAACCTCTTGTCGAAGTATTTCTTGACAACTCCAGAACCTGGCGCAAGACTTGTCTTGATCCATGGTTTCACCTGATATGAAAAAAAGAATTAGTGATATATAGTCCTCAGTGTCCTCAAATTTTCAGTATTCGTTCTGTGGAAGTAACTATTCACGGTAGGCACTTCTTTTAAAGTGAATCTCAGTAAAAAAAAACACGCCAAGAATTATAAAATAGAAGTGAAAGTAGATGCAGCAAGGGAGAAGAAACAAAACATCCTAAAAACCCAGGAGTATAAAAGTTGTTGGACATGACAACAGAACCCATCAGACCCAATCCTAAACCTGTGTATCAAGTACCAAGATCAGACAGCCAACACAGCAGGACACAAATCGAGAAAGGGATCAAACACCCTCTTCTGAGAGGGGGAAGGAACAGCAACACTACAATCCTAATCAACAGTTAACATTAAAGTTTACATAAAGATCTCCATTGTCAATTTTCATTGTCTGAAAGGCATCAGAATGAAGTTATGTGCTATGCTACATATAAAGGTATAGTTACTGCATGAAGGAGAGCTTGTAAAAATTGAACAAGGAACAAAATACAACAGTAATATATAAAAGATAAAGGCAACACACTGTCAACTCATCATTGCAATTACTGCATTAATAACCACTTCCATGAAACATAACTCGTAAAGAAAACCAGATGGCAGTTTAAGACTAAAATAATATTTTCCACATTTAAAATGATGCACATCAGATTTCCAGTTTTTTAAAAGGAGATTCATGTCCTGAGGGCCTCAATCCGTTAAATTGACAATAAGCACTATGTACATACCTCAGAAACAAAAAAGGAACCACACATGATTTCTCCGTCAAAATAAACTAAGTCGTAATATCAGTTCAATGTTACCTTAAAAAGGTATAGTTAACAAATAACAGATTTCATATCATGGGTTTTTGCCAATAATAGTTGCTTATAAAAAAAGAAAGGAGATGATTCTTCATGTAACATGTTTGCTTACTGGAGTATTTTCACCCCGACTTTTTCATACCATGCCAGTCATAGTTCAATAACGATATTAAATGCTGCATTCTCTTTAGCCTTTTGTCTATAATATCTAGACATCAATTGATTGTCATGTTCACAGGATGGAAATACCCACCTTTGCAGACCTCTATAAAGGAATCAGTGTCAATATCTTTTACACTGACACTCAAAAATTAGATGAAAACAGATGTAATTTTGCATATTTCTTAAAGTTATAAACAAATAAGACAATTTTTTCGTGTCACTCTATTTGATTTAGTGGAAGATGTTCTGGTGGAACCTCAAACCATGTTGCCACATTACCTCAAGTAAGCTATAACTGTATAACAGACTGAAATAGTTCCAACAAAGTCCCAATTAGGCATGAGAGGTAGACAACATAATCATGATATACAAAAGGGTAGCATTCAAACCTCAAGGCCAAGCTCGCAGGCCTTCTTTGCAACCAAAGCAGCTCCAAGCATTACACTAGGATTTGATGTATTTGTGCAACTAGTGATTGCTGCTATGACAACATCACCATGTTTTATCTGAGCTGGCTTCCCATGGAAAGTAAAATCAGCAACTTTATTTTGAGATTCCTTTGGGACAGAAAACCCCTGCAATATCACATGACGACAAAATTTTCAATGCTATATAATTATAAACAATACCAAGAATTCTTGCATCATGCATCCTTGTTAAAGATAAACAGAGAAAGACAAGTAAATACATTTAACAGAGAATATTTGGTATTGCAATTATCTAGAATGGGTAATAACTAATAACAGATGATGGCGCAAGGAATATAAAGATAGTCAGCTACATAATTTGTCCCAAGTACATCATCCTCCTATGAAAAGATAACAATAAAATACGCTGAAGTGTATTAAAAGTAGTATCTCACTCTTAGGTGAAAGCACAGTTGTTTCCATTGTCCATGGAAAATGAAAAAAGAAAAGAAAAAGAAAAGGGACCTATGAAAATTGGCAACTACTAAATTGCAGCAAAATTATATTTCCAGCATTAGCTATCTTAAATAGGATGGCACAAGACTGTGATCTAGACTGAACCTTTATCTCCTTAATTCTAATATGAGGAAATGTATTCATAAGACTTTGTCGCTTACTGCAGTGCATTCAATAAATTTAAGAAACATTCTGACAGGGATATACTTCTATCACACATTATCATATACAGTAGATGGCACAGCGCAGAATGGCATTTGACAAAACAAGCAGAACCTTACAAAACTTATAAACAACTGATATAACTCCAACATATCCAAAACTATGAGTATTTCAACAAAGACAATATACTTGTAACATTGGCAGTCCATCAACAGATAATTTGTATAGGGAAAAAGATACAAACTAGCAGGTAGCTTTACAACCAACTCAAAAAATAAAATCAAAAGAAATTCATGGAAGAACAGATAAGAATACTCGTATCCTCATGAAGCTTCTTCCAAATTTGGTGTCTTCAGCCACTAAAAGATTATTATGTGCCTAGTCAAGTCACATACTAAGCATTATAGTAATATGATGATGCACTGAAAGCAGCATAAGCAAATCATTGCTTATATAAACACAATTATACTTCAAAAAAGTGTCAGTTGCAATCAACCTACTTAGTGCTGGTAGATGTATAACAATCTAGATGTAGATGGGTATGACCTTTGGAGCTTGATATTATTACTAGCGAAACAATAACACCATCAAAGCTACTTAAACTCGACAATGTGTACCCCAAATACAATTACATAAGTCAGAAACTTCAGTTTATCCCTAGACTGAATGTACAATAATCTGAACGCAAAGGATGTTCAACTAATTTAACAATTAGCAAAATAGGAGTTGAACAAATTGTACATTGATACCAGATTGAATAACCAAAATCAGATACTTATACATGAGTCTATTAAATTAAACAGAACTGTATATTTTTTTAAAACTGCCTTTCTGATGACTAAAGTAACATTAGAAAACATCTCCTACATGAGAGCATGTTTCACACTGCACATTTCTTGGAGAAAAATGAACATGTCAGCTCACCTTGAATCCAACTTTGTTGTCTAAGCAAGAGTGCCAATCTGATTTCATTTCCTTCAAGGCAACTCGGTCATGAGGCCTGCCATGGGAAAGCATTTTCCATAAAGAACAGATGAAGAGTCCAGAACCCAGGTATGTGATGTAAATTTAAGCTAGCACTAGTCACCACATGTTACTCCAGGTATATTTCATGCACATCCTGAAATCCTCACCTTTTCGGTCCAGATAAACATGGTTCCACATCTTCCAGATCCAACTGTAGATAAGATGAGTACACTCTTTCTGTTTGGGGCTGTGTTCAGTAAACAAAATTTCAGTGAGGAAGAAGTCATGACAAAACACAATGCCCGTGGATGACAAAACTTATTATCTTCTCCTCATCAAAATGGTAAAGTACCTGACTGTAGTCCACGAACATCTTATTCGCTCGCAGGTAGGACTCTATCATTGCCACCTACATGTTGGTTGAAGATTATTAAATATTTAAACAAAATATAATGATAAAAGCAATTGCAGTAGGTATCACTGCTTACAGTTTCATCACTTCTGCCAGTGAGTTTCAGGTATTGCAGTGTAACATGATCCACAGGGAAGAATCCCATGGTTGCTCCGTACTCGGGTGACATATTTGCAATAGTGGCACGATCTGCAAGTGATAGTTCACTCATCCCTTCCCTGTACAAAGCACATAAGAATAATTGAGGAAGGCTGAATGGAGATGATCTTAATAATTAAATATCCAGAAAACCAAAAATGCTGGCTTGTTTAATTCCTCACCATAGAATTCAACAAATTTCCCTACCACACCATGTTTCCGAAGCATTTGGGTTACTGTCAAAACCAAGTCAGTAGCAGTCACGCCATTCTTCAATTTCCTGATAATTTAAATCCAACAACTCCTGGCAGCACCATACTCATTGGCTGGAAAAAAAAACATAAATCTAAGAACCAAAACCTTGGAAAAATTAGGCATTTGCCAAAATCTTGGAAAAACTAAGCATTAAACCAGAGAGAAAAAAAATAAATACATGTTACAGGAGCATTTGTCAAGACAAACACACAAAAACGAATTTGGACCTCCATTTGTTGCTGAAGGTTTTAATAAAATAGGACTAGAAATGAAACAAGCTAACTTAGGCAACCTGCGAAAAGATGTAAAGAACAAGTGCACATAAAATGCCTCATCTAAAAACTGGAACAGCAATTGACATTTGATCTATTCATATGGAAACAAGCAATTTTGGTTCATGTTCTAATCAAAGGCAGGTCAAATTGCACTATTTGGAAAGAATGCACCTTTGTCATAATGCAGGGGTTTAAGAAAAGTTCCAATAGCTCAAAGAAATTAGAAATGGAAAATGGAAGTCACCTCTTTTGTTCCTAGAAAAAAAGTTGCATCTGTTATAAAACAACTCAAGCACAAAACTTTTTCCTTTAGTGAGCCTGGATACTATATAAATGTTCTCCAACATATTGTGCCCCTTCCATTCAATGCAAGAGAACTTGATTGCACTTGGATTATGTAATTCATGAACATCGAAGTATATTTGCTCCAGAACTGGACACCCATATAGAAGTAGAAAGGGTTTTGTGCCATTCCCAAAAGTTCATTCACTTGAATAGTTGGATCACATTAGAAAGAAAAAGCCACAGTTGATTATTTGTAGAGGAAGTCGCAATGTGGAACTTGTGAGCTAGCACCCCAAAGAAATCAACAATAAGTACTTGTCTTAGAATACCACATAATACTAAAAAAAATCAATGATTTGGTGCTGAATGTTCTCCAGAAAATAATTGGGTGGGGTCAAAATTCATAAAACTGCAACCAATGTCACTAACAGGAATATTGATGGGGACATCAAAACAAAGATATGGTGTGTGTAGCAATGAAGACGGAAACACACAACATCAACATCTATTTGGTTCCGGTGAAGATTGAACAAGAGATTTATTTTCATTTTTCTTGTATTTTGATTATTTTAGATTTGGTTTATTTTTAGTTTGGTTTTATTTTAGTACCACATCAGTTGTAGTTTGAAACTCAAGTTTTGTAAAGCTTATTTAAAGGCTCCCCTGTTATGAATAAAATTAATGTTGAATTTTAATTAAAAAGATTGTGAATGATAAATTGTGTTTAGGATTTAATTTTTATTTCTTTTCTCATTAAAACCCTAACCCAAATATTCTCTCTTCCCTCTCTTCTCCTTCCCGCAGTCATCTCTCTCTCTCTCTCTCTCTCTCTCTCTCTCTCTTTCACATAGCTAGAGAACCCACACCCAACCTGACACCTCTTCTCTTCTTCCCACATCTAAAACACACTGTCAGCCTCCCCTCTTATCATCACAAGCTGCCAACTCCCATCCATCTCCTTCCTCTCAGCACCTGTCACTCATCCCCTCATCTCTTCTCGGTCTCACCACCAACCCGCCGACAGCCACCTCTGCCTATCCTCGTGCCGCCACCGCTCCCGCCACCCCACTCTTCTTCCTCCCTCTCTCTGCCGCTAGCACCCATCACCACCTCCCTCTCGGCCTTCTCTTCTTACGCAGTCTCGTCACGTCGTCGTGCTGCCTCCTCTCTTGAACTCTTCCATACCTGCAGTGCCTCTGTCCTCTCCATCACCTGCACAGCTCCCCTATCCTCCCCCAACTACTATTGATGTTGCTGATCTAAATCATTCAGGGTTCATAACATAACCCGACCTAACTCCGACCCGCTAGCAACTATAACCGGATCCGAACCAGATCAGATCCAATTACAGTCAACTCAACCATTTTTGCTAACTTGGTGCAACCCAGACCTATCAGCATCTAATACGGCCCATAGTATAGCTACAGTGCAGATCCAGGTCAGACCCACTTCACTTCAATAGTTGCTGGCCCGTTAAGCATCGAGTTTCATTTTCGGATTATTTCTAGGACATCCGAGTCTGATTCGAGCCGTTCTCGAGCATTTGGACTCGTAAAGGACAGAGCTACGCACCAGCAGATCACTGAGATCGGCGTGATCCTCAGTAGGTACGTTTTTTGGGACATGATCTTTATTTGTGAGTCGTAATAATATTTCTCTAGTATCAAATAATAGTGAGACTGTGAAAATCTGTTATACATGTGATTGCTAGCACTGTTCGAAGTATCGGCCGAGTCGGATACGACTCGGCCGAGTCGTATCCGACTCGGCAACCTCCGATATGACTCGGAGGCCCGAATCGCCCGAAGATCGCCGAGTCGACCCGGATCGGGTCCGACTCGGCCGAGTTGACCGAGTCGCATCCGAGTCGGACCCGATCCGGGTCGACTCGGCGCCCGTGACCCCCCCGATAAAAAGCGCTGAGAGGGAGAGAGAGATCAGATCTGATCTCTCTCTCTCGCGCTCGCCGCCCCCCGCGTCGCCCTCGCCGTCCCCCGGCGTCGCCGTCGCCGTCTGCAGGTAATTCTCCCTCTCTCCCTCTCTCCCTCTCAGTCTCTCTCCCCCCCTCTCCCCCTCTCTGTGCCTCTCTCCCTCTCTTTCTCCCGCAGCGACTCTCTCTGTCTCTCTCCCCGTCGAACTCTCCCTCTCAGTCTCTCTCTCCGTCTCTCCCTGTCTCTCTCTCTGTCTCTCTGTCGGACTCTCTCTCTCCGTCTCTCTCTGTCGGACTCTCTCTCTCTCCCTCTGTATCTCTCTCTCTCTGTCGGACTCTCTCCCTCTCCCTCTCAGTCTCTCTGTCCCTCTCTCTCCCTCTCTGTCTCCGTCTCTCTCTGTCCCTCTCTATCTCCGTCTCTCTATATCTGTCGGACTCTCTCTCCCTCTCCCTCTCAGTCTCTCTCTCCCCCTCTCCCTCTCTCTGTCTCTCTCTCTGTCCCTCTCTCCCTCTCTCCGTCTCTCTCTCTCCTCCTCTTGTGACTGTGTCTCCCTCTCTCCCCTCTGTCTCCGTCTCTCTCCCTTCTCTGTTCCTCTCTCTCTCCCTCAGTTTAATTTTGATATATGAATTTTGATATCTACAATTTTTTATGATTTGTCATGAATTTTTCATAATTTTTTTGGCATTCTATGTAGCGTTTTGCGCGTATCGTCCGAGTCCGATCCGAGTCGCCAAGACCGATCCGTCTCAGTGCCGGCCAAGTCGGCGGCCGAGACCGAGACTTTGAACCATGATTGCTAGCCATTGATATTGATGTACAACTATGCCAAAGTAACTTAGTATTTGCATTGATTTATTTGAGATCATAACAGCATAACCTGTGTCTGCAATTTTTATTAAATCCATCTGCTCAACATTTCAAGTTTAATTATTTCCTACCCGCGATTGTAAGTTTGGTGAAACGTTACACATTTCAATTACATCACTGATTTCTATTCAAACACGCATATACGCTTCACATCAAATATACTTTGTCAGAATACTACATACGACCTTTAACGCTCTTGGTTTTCCAACATTATCCTCAGATGATTTGTTAACATTTTTCTGCCATTCATATTACAAGTTTACATCCCCTCTTAGAATATGACACCTTGGAGGAAAAAATTATATACTTTCCAAGAATAACCAAAAGGTGTGACTTCTTTTTAATCGAGCTAGATACTGGTAAAGTGTAGTTAAATTTAATTGTAGGAAAATTGTGCTTCACAAATATTCAGTTTCTTGCTAACAATTAGCCATCAAGAATTTGCGCAAAAAGGGGTGTGTGTGTGTGTGTGTGTGTGTGTGTGTGTGTGGAGAGAGAGAGAGAGAGAGAGTTATTGCAACTTACCTAGAGCAATACTCATAAACAATCACAGATAACAAAGTAAACTAACCTGGCCAAGCATTGCGGCTTCCGCTTCTATTCCACCAACTCCCCAGCCAGCAACGCCTAACCCATCTATCATAGTCGTGTGGGAATCAGTACCAACCACACTGTCAGGGTAAAGCATTCCCCCACTGTTGAAAACAACACGGCCAAGATACTCCAAGTTCACCTACAAAGCAAAATAATATCTTTAGTAATCTGATTAACAGAATCTCCTTTACAACTCCTAAACCTAACTATCAGCATTCGGTTGATATAATCCAATTACCTGGTGGACAATACCAGATCCTGGTGGAACAACAAGCATGTTATTGAATGCATTGGACCCCCATTTTAGAAACCCAAACCTTTCCTTGTTACGCTGAAACTCAAGTTCCATATTGCCTGAACTGCATTTGGTGATCTTGCCACATCCACCTGAACAGAGTGATCAATAACAAGATCCACTGGAACCTGTAAAGAGAAGATGTTAGCCTTGCAAAGTAAATGAGGTAATTGATTCCATGGAAGAAACTACGTGAAATTAAAATTGTAAAGGATGCTGTTAAATCATAATTCTAACGAACGAGTAATAAACAATACATGAAGGCTGGTATAACAAAGAGATCCTCAGTTCCTCACAATTGCTGAACATGTACATTCAATCATAGAAGTCGACACTTTTTTATTTCTGTTATTTATATTCTCTTGGCTACACAAAAATGAGTCATAACAAATTAAATATTCAATATATTAGCAGAAACAGATCATTTGATCAGTTTCAACAAATATAATCAGAGAAATGGTGACATTCAGGTGCAAATTACTTTTAGGAAAGAGGGAAGTTTGTTGTGAATCTATTTCAACATGAACAATGAATGTTTTGGTAATATTTGCAGTTTCCTTGAATCCATCTTGATTTGACAACTTCAAGTAAGGTCTAATAGAAATCATATTATATTTTTAGTATTACTAACAAATTACCAGGAAAAAGCGTTCTTTTGCTTCAAGAAGAATTTAGCATGTCTGTTATTTTTTTTCCTCTGAATTTTGGACCTACACTTTAGGTCTCCGCTAAATCCTCTGGTAAGTCTTTCTCAGGCTTCAGCTTTGAATTGGTTCCATAGCAAAGCCACTTTTTTTGTTGCGAGTGGTTTAGACAGATAAGAATACTGATTTTAAGATCTTTGTCACTATGCCATCATTCGATTCAGAGCTTGCAAACAACATAAAATTTAGACACTAGAAGTGATGGTTATGCTTATAAGACATGAGAAGCAAAGTTCAATAGCGTCTCTATTTCCTCTATTGATAAAATTAAAACAATGGAGTGACAGACAAAGTCCGAGAGACATCAGGAGGCTACTCAATCAAAAAGTTACAGAAGTCTGGATCATAGTAAGACGCTTCAGGAAAGAAATACAGAACTTGCCCTGGAGCATTGTATAGCTTGTATAAATCTACTTAATTTATAAACTAGATATATGACATATTAGAATGCCTCATACTCTGCTTTAAATTGGCATTTTGCACTTCAACTGATTCTCCACAAACTATGGAAACAATCATTTAAGCATCAAAAAACTCAAATTTATGAAACAGAATCAAAACAATTAAAAGCAAAAAATGAACAATGGGAAAAGAATAAATTACTAAATAGTCTGAGGTCATTAAAAAAAAGTTCAGGCACCGAAACTCTTCCATGGCTAAATTCTACATCATACTTGGAGAACAAACAAGACAAATAATAAGAAATCCACATCAATCATAGGCGACAAGAAACAGCCAGTGCAGCAAGGGCAGTAACTTCAAATGACAATCTTGCAAGATTTAAAGCACAACTTTTATGGGCTACAACTTGCAAGTAAAATAATTATGGGAGGCATAAACCAGAATAAAAGTCACTTACTAATGGATTGATTTTATTTGAATCACCACCAAGTTTGTTCATAGCATCTCGCATGCAAGCAAGATCAACAACAGCCGGAACACCAGTGAAATCCTGATCAAAAAAAATATAAGGCATTTTAGATCAGTTGGATGTCGTAAGAATCTACAGCACATAATAACTGCATCTAGTTACAATAAAATACGAAACATAATTAAAAATGTGGGCTAGGAATAAGACAAATATCATACAATTGCAGTGGCTACTATAACAAAAATACAAATGTTTGCTAAAGCTATATACAAAAGGATGAACAGCTTTTCCACATACAAATGATGATAGTAAATTCCAAAAGGATGAACAGCTTTCATATACGAATAGATATAACAAAATTTCCTGGTGATTTAGGAAATTCTATCCACCCATGATGAGACAAACAAGACTAGCAATCCAAATCTATTTTTTTCAAAGGAGGAAAATTACTTCACTTGCTGAAAAAAGTGGCATGACCTAAAACACTTTCAAATCAAGAAATCAAGAAAAGAAAGGAACCTTAATTAAAAAATAAGAACAAGACCTGAAGCAGGACTCTCGCCGGCTTGAACGGGATCTCAACTTGTTTGGGGGCCGTATTCTCCCGTCCAAGATTTTCTCAACATCCTTCTCCATTACCTGGAACCCATCGCAGTTCCTGATGGCTGATTCCAACAGAATCCTGATCGAATACGGCAGCCGGTCTGCCATAAAAACATCAAACACCAGATTAAACCACACAAAATCACAAGGAAAAAAGAATCATAGACAGATCACAAAGCTCACCGATCCTCGGATCGTCGAGCGCCGGCAGGCTGAAGTACTTCCCGAACTCGCCCCTCCAGGCTTCGACAGCGTGGTCAATATGCTCTCATACGAGTTCTTAGTAGCTATCAAACCAAAAACGTAAACAAAATAAAGAAACAGATAAAAAGATCGGATCGGCTCAGATCCGAGACCGATCGCCCGATCGGAGCAAGAGTAAGAACTGCGTACCCATGTGGCGAACCGCCTCTTCGAATGCGCTCGGCGACGGCGGCGGAGGACCGGAATCAGGGCGCGGTGGCTGATGGGGGACGCGCGCCAGTCGGAGAAGTGGCGGACGGGAGTGGGTACAGATCTAGGATCGGGTTAGGTTTGAGGGGACAGAGGCGCCCGGAAACGTTAAGGAGATGCAAGCCGAAGATCTAGCGGCGGCGGTCGGCGGTGAGAGAAGAGGAGAGGCGAGACGAGGATCGGGCGAGGGCTGTGAGAGTCATCGCTCTCTCTCTCTCGTGAGGCCTTGCCTTTTAGCAAGCAGTGGATGGCTGTCTCCTCTGTCCGCTAATTTATTTCTTTTTAAATAAATAAATGTCAGAAATAAATTAAAAAATGTCAGAAATAAATAAAGAAATGCGAAAAATGGGAAGGAGAGATGCAGGGGACGGCAATCGGCAGCTGAAAAACTCGCTTGCGCGAGGAGGCGGGTGGATTTATATACGAGGTGAGGGAGAGAGAAAGTGAGACGCGTGGTGAAGAGCACGCCGAGGCGATTTGGGGATCCCATCATTTGTCGCGATGGCCACTGGTCAGAGCGGGGAACGGTCATTGGG